>JAXQQM020066492.1:0-65206 GCA_034641835.2 Pinus albicaulis
TTGAGATGTCAATAATTTCCGTATATCCGACCAGTAATTAGTTCCACCAAATATATTTCTTGACAATTGATAGACCATAGCATCAATATGGGGAGGATGCACTCAAAGTAGGAATGGGTGGCGATGATGGTCATGATCCATTTATATATCCCAGTGGTTCTTTGTGTTTTAAATGGGATCATGATGGGATGTCGTTGATCATGTTAAATGTGAATTCCCGGATGCTGATGAAGCCATTTTTTAGGCCGAAACTGATGCAAGTAAGAGATTTTGATGGAGATCTAGAGCTCGGGGTCACTAACGAGTCCATGGTAGAGTGTGTGCTATGAGGTTTGAGTTCCGAGCAGTTGAGGTCGATGAAGCAGCAGTGGATGAATTCATCAGGTGTTGGATCCGCAAATATTTCTAGGAAAGGAGTGAATGGCATTGAGAACCTAGTACTGGAGGTGAATTTGATGGCAGTGATGCCATTTCGAAGAAGGGAGTGTTTATTCTATGGTGCTAGTGAGAATAGATTTTGACCCCAGTGGAATGATTTTGCAGTGAAGATATTGCAGCTGTGGTTGGTGTTTTTCCCTTAATGCATAGAATCACAGTCATATTTAAATTTTTTTAATGTGCTTTTATTTTTATTTCATATTGTTTTGAAGGGAATATGTCTTGGAATTTTGTACACATATTGAGATTCATGACCTCAATATGCAGTCATTTTGTTATAATTCGCAACTCTAACTAATCATAGGTTAAGCATGGAGTTCCAAGATTTAACTGATAAAGAAGATTCCCAAGATGTGAAAAATGAAAATATGAGGTAAAGAAGCAGCAAAAATTATTATGATGGAGCACGCAGAGTTGTCGAGAGGCTTCCAGCTTCCTGTGTTTGGGATTGACCTGGTTGAACACATTTTTATCACGGTCTCGTGGTGAAACGGTGAAGTGTGGTACAACATCTTTGCTACAGTGGTTGAGGGAAGTGTGGTGAGCTTCCTAGACGTGCCTTTGTTCGTATACGAGAGTGGCCTCTAGTGAGTTGCAGCAGAAGCATGCTGAGTTGCAGTTGATGGCAACATTTTTTGCCGCGTTTATGGCTAAGGAGGGAGACATGGTGAAGATGAAACTAAAAGTTCCAACATATTTTATTTCATGAAACAAATTGTCTTTGTCAATTCTTCTTCTTTTTTCATGTTGAGCTTGATAAACTTAACATGAATGATTTACTACCAGATATGATGAAGACATTGACAGTGAAAATGGAATCAAAGGATAATGGTTGGATCTACATTCGAGATTGGATGGACAATCAAGTTTGTGTGATTTTTTTTTTTGGTGAGTTTCTTGGAATAGACTCTTGATGATGAGTCACACAGTTGAATGGTAATCAAGTCTATGATGGTTTTGTAGTGGTATTTGTATGTACCAGGTAACTCAAAGGGTTGGATTGTGTAATGTTAGCCTTGTAAAGGCATATGTATCCCCATGAATTTTGTGGTTATCTAAAAACCACTTTGTAATTTCCACTTTGTAATTACATGTTTGTGGTCAGCCAGAAACCACTTTTGTCACTTTGAAATGATGTTTTGTGTGAGCCAGAAACCACATGCGAGCCCTACTGGCTATAGAGCCTTCACGGCTACAAAGCCTTCATGGCTACAGTTCCCCAGGTGCACATAGGAGACTTAGTGCTCACAGAGGAGCCTTCGTGCTCACAGCGGAGTAGGTGGTCTGTAGAAACACCTTACTCACAGGAGAAACTTAGTTTCTTACAGGTCTCAGTTTACTGAGCACAAAGTGTTCAACGCTTATTTGGGGGGGATTTGCAGGTACATGTACATGTATGCAATGATAATGGTCGACAGAACCACGTATGCAAAGGACATCCTACGAGACTAGCAGTTGCAGTGGTTGGCACCCATGCATTTTGGTGGATGGTTGCTCCTTTATATGGACATCGACATATCCTTTTGTTATGTTTGACCACAACTAGATTTTGTGAATCTCTATCGATACAATAGTCATTAAGGGGGTGTGTTGGAATATGTAATTCCTACTTGTCTGCGGTTGTGACTCTCTATGTAAGGAGTTTGTTCCTATATCATAGGAGGTAGCTAAATCTATATATTCTTAGTTTGGTGTGTGGTTGAGATATTCTCTCAACCACCTTATTGTGCGTCCAAGATAGTTTTCCTATCTTGAGACTATATTTCATGTGTATATATGTAACTATTTTGATTAATATAATATTGTGTGCATAATCAGATTTTATCTGAAAGACCAATCATGTCGCACGCTGCAAGAAGAAGCCAACTAATTAAAAAAAGAAAAAGAAAAATTGGAGGAGACAATTGCACCCCTGTAGAGAGAGAAGGTGTGATGAAGATGAAAAAGTTACAAACTTGAGAAATTCTACTATTAATCGCCCTCCTATGTGCCAAAAATTATGATGACAAGTCAAATCCAAGATTAAGATTGCCATAAAAGTATGAATGGGTTAGAAATAACGCACCCCAAGAAGGTACGCATCAACGCCACTAACACATCCTACTGCCTTCAGCAAGCCCCATTAATTCACGGTTACAATGATTTACCAAAAGGTGAAAAAAGATGATCTCCTTTTTTCTTTAAATAGTCAAACTCAAGCATGAACTAATTCAAATAAAAGAAATTTTATTAAATACGTTTTGTTCTATTCTTTTTAAAAAGAATTGTTATCTTGTTTCCAAGTCCGAAAAGTCTTCCAAGTTTTCCCTCAAGAAACGACAAAGCCTTCACGAATTTCTATTTCCTTTCCAAGTCTTCGAAGGTCTTTTGTTAAGAAATGAAAAAAAATTAAAAAATGGGGTTCCTTTTAAAAAGTTTCATCTAGAAAAAGGGGAAGTTTCTTTTTAAAATGAAAGGACAAAGTTGGTTTGTTTTTGAAATTTTCTCATATTTAAAAAAAAACAAAAGGATTTTTCTTAAGGTGCTTTGAAAAGGAGTTTGTAAAAAAGGGACGCACATCCACAATAAAAAAAAATGGCTTCCTCTAGTTCTCTTCCACATACATCGATTTTGTTTGGCATACATTATGAGTTTTGGTTTTTACGGATGAATACCTTTCTTCAAGCCCAAGATTGTTGGGATACACTTCAGAAGGAATACGTAGAACTGACCCAAGAAACATTAGTAGCCGTGACCAATAATCAGAGGGATATTGTAGAACTAAGAAGGAAAGAGCACTGAGCCAAATGTTGGATACAAAATTTAGTGAACGACTATATCTTTGACAAGATAACCAACACATCAACAAAAAATGAAGCTTGGGATATTCTAAAAGCTACATATTAGGGTAATCATACAACAAAGACTATTAAATTGTAGAGATTGTGAGCTCAGTTTGAAACCTTGAAGATGACCAACATAGAGAATGATGATTAGTTCATGACTAGAGTCATGGGAATTATCAATCAAATCAAAATTATTGGTGAAATAATTTCAGATCAGAAGATGATTGAAAAAGTTCTCTGAATCCTACCAAAGAAATATGACATGGTTGTAACAAAAATTTTGGAGTCCAAATATCTTACAAATCTGTGAGTAGAACAATTGAATGGATCACTTCTGTCACATGAAAATCAACTTAACCTGGGAGAATATTCCATAGAACAAGCTTTCGAGGCAAAATCTCTCTTGATAGAGGCCAAGGTTGAGGTAGAGGATATAAAGGAAATAACAAGTGAGACAAAGGCAGAGGTAGATCAACATAAGATCATCATGCAACCAAGCAATCAATATCTTGACAAAATCAAACACAGATAAGTAGAACATGGAGAAAATATAAATTCCAGTGATATTACTACAAGAAATTTGGGCATTATGAACATGAATGCAGAAAGAAACAATGAAATCAACAAAGAGGTAATTTCCATATCTTCAATAATGAAGGGGAATCCTATAAAACCATGTTTCTTTCTTGCCATCTTTCTGAAGAAAGTCATAACGAGGACCTTTGGTTGCTGGAAAATGGCTTAAAAAACTATATGGCAGGTAAAAAAAAAATTTCTTTCTTTCATTGAAGGTTCCATAACATATGAAATTACTCTTGGAGACCATTCCTGTATAAAAGCTGAAGGGAAAGGTATTACTCCTATTTTCACTAAACAAAATTAACAAAGACATATACCTGATGTTTATTATTTTCCACATGTGAAGCATAATCTCATTAGTGCAGGTCAATAGATGGAACATGGTTATGATGTAACATTCCAAGGGACCACTGGTTATATCTATGACAAACCTCCTAATAGACTGATAACAAAGGTAGAAAAAACCCAGAAAATGGGGTTTCCCTTGACTCTTAGAAGTTGAAATCTCTCAAAATAGTTTTCACACAATGTGTCATGGATAGATGAGTCAAAGTTATGGAATTATAGGTAGGAGCATATTCCCTTCAAGAATCTAAGTCTTATTCAGAAAAATTATTTGGTCATTGGTCTCCCTATTGTGAATGAAAAAGGTTGTAACTATGAGATTTCTATTTTAGCAAAGCATAAAAGAGACAACTTTCCCACATCTTCCACGAGACCAAAAAACCCATAGAGTTAGTCCACACAGATATATCAGGCCTAATGCAAAAAATGTCATTTGGTGGTAGTATTTATTTTCTGAACTTATTGATGATTATAGCAGGAAAATATGGGTTTATTTTCTAAAAAATAAGTCTGATACTTTGTCAATATTCGAAGAGTTCAAATCAGAAGAAGAAAAAAAAACGTGGAAATCCTTTGAAAGTACTTAGATCAGACAGAGGAGGAGAATACAAATCCAGTGATTTCAAATAATTTTGTCAACAAGGCATCATCATGCAGAACACAATAAGATACACTCCATAGAAAAATGGAGTAGTAGAAAAAAAAATCAATCGATAATGAATATGCAATATGCATGCTTCACAAAAAGAAGTTTTCCAATGACTATTGGGTTAAAGTTGTTGCTAATGAATATGCAATATGCATGCTTCACAAAAAGAAGTTTTCCAATGACTATTGGGTTGAAGTTGCTGCTAATTCAGTATATGTTCTCAACATATCTCCAAACACCACTGTCAAAGATGAAGAATCTTAAGAAGCTTGTGATGGTAAGAAGATGAATGTCTCTCACATTCGAATTTTTTGTTGTGTAGCATTTGCACATCTTCTTGAAAAGAAACGAAAGAAACTTTATGATAGAACTGAAAATGGTAAGTGTTTTATTTTAAGTTCGGTAGAAGATAAAATCTCATTTGTATTAAAAATATATATATAAGTTTATTTATTTTTTAAATCGTAGGAAATTTTATCTAATTTAGTTGTCCAACTAACACGGAGATAATCACTACATTGGCCAATATTAGTTTAATTTTGTAATAACATGGAACTAATTTATTTTAAAAATAAAGATTATTTTAAAATTCATTAAAACAAATTTTGGAGTGAGTCAATAAGTTGTTTGGGTTTGGAATATGTTCAAAAATTATTTATCCTTGCTTTAAGAGTTTGCCATTTTTAAAATGCATCCAAAATTTAGAATCATTTGGAAAATGTGAAAGTATACTCCTTACTCTTTATGAATTACTAGCTAATGAACTTTTGGAACAATAATAATAAATCAATGTGCATTTGCTAATAATAACCAATAATACCTATCCCACTACTAATTTGACAACCAAATTATTATTAATTTTTCATCACATAAACTTTAATTAATCAACTAATATTCAATTAACCATAACATACATTTTAATTAATTAACTAATATTCATTTAACCATAACATACATTGAATCGGTTGAAACAATTTAAGGTAAAATCTTGATTTCTGTTATGTTATTTAAACTAGTTTTTTAACTGTATATATGGATTCAACACCCTAAAAAACCCCTGGCACTTCGATTGTGTCCTGCCAGATTTTAAAGAAATTAGACCAAAAAAATCCACCTAAAAAGCTTTCAGAAAATCACACTAAAAACTAATAATACATTATATAGACACTCCTCCTACTTCAATTAATCATAAAATACCTCCCACCTCTATGTACCCTTCTCACGTGAATATAAACCTACTTCAGAAATTCTAAAAATAAATAAAAATAAAAATCATTATATTTTTGTTTAAGTCAGTATTTCCTACGTTAATAAAAAAAATTATTCTTATATTTTTGGCCAGGGAACAATCATCCACTCTGACAAGCAGTTAATAGGCGGCGGCTATATATGCTCATGGATGGATCCCACGACAAATATACTCACTTAAATCCAAGTATGTGTATGTACAAATATACGCATTTAAATCCAAATATGTGTATATACTGCTGCTGTGCATTAACACAGCCTAATTCCACGGTTCAACAAGACATTATTATATTGAAATACGTAACTCTGGAACCTCCTTTCGGATTTGTGCGGAAGCAATTGTAAAGTTTTTGAAGTTGAATTTCACTGTTCCCATGGGCCTGAGATTATTAGATGGCAAGCCATCCACGCAGGCCCGCCGGGATTCTTGGAGCTAACAGCAGCAGAAGCTGGCAATGAAGGCTGAAGTCAGGGAATAGTTCTGTTAATAAACCAATAATAGAAAATTGCCATTATCTCCGACAAGAATGAGATCTTTGGCTGTAAGTGGACCAAAGAGAAGATGCCAGCAATATCATGATTGGCAATTATCATTGGTAATAGAAACTTTGGATCCACTTCATCATTTTAGTCATGGCAATTCTGACAACCCATGGCCCTTTTCAAATCACCTCAAGTCCTAGCGAATATGGGCCATCCTTATCTGGATTGTTGATTCTTTTGGAATAAAATCAAACAATTTATATAGCAGAGAATATGGGCCATCCTTATCTGGATTGCTGATATTTTGAAATTAAGATAAAATCAAACATTTTATTTAGTTCTTATTTTTCAGATTCGAAATATCCTTGAAATCTATAGTTAAGATAAATTAGACAATAACCTAATAGCGAAAATGTAAAATGCAAATACACGGCACCTTTACAATACAATAACGGTATGTAACCCTGCTGTGACAATGTAGCATGCATTAGAAATCCTATGTTAATATCCACTGCATCACTGGCAGAATATCAAGCAGATGCCATAGTAATAATTGTAGAAACGGACCAATCAATGGAAACAGTAGGGACAGAGTGAGTCTGTTGTTGCCCGAACAATGATATTAGAAGCAACAGCTGCACCAAGATAAACAGTGATATTGGTAGTGATGCCTGGGGGACTGGTGCACATTTCATCTGCCAGAGATAACAGCAAGATATCCAGAACAGCAATCTGTGGATGGAATATTCAGAAGAAGCTGGAGGACATGCACTGGTTGAGTACATAATCTAATTAGGCCAGCACAATCCAGGTCCAGGTATATTCAAAAGGCCAGCACAATGGTATTTGTTTCTCACATATCCATCATATAATTCCTATAAATACCAATCTCAATGTTTCTCATCATGCATTTATGAATGCATAACATTCGATATGAAAAAGCTTATCATAACTGCCAGCATGGTGAAATGATGAAATTCTAGCTGTACTCTGGTGGGAGCTTTCCTATAACATGGTATCCATAAGATTTTAGTGCAAAAGTACCCATGGCAAACATGAATATTCAAAAGCCCATCACGATCTTTGTATCTCAGATCCCTCTTGTCAGAAACACCAATCTCAATGTTGCATAACATTATATATGAAAAAGCTTGTCATAATTGCCAACACGGTCAAATGATCAAATTCTAGTTGTACTCAGTTGGGACATTGCCTGTAACATGGTATCCACAAGATTTTACTGCAAAAGTACCCATGAAAAACATGAATATTCTTCGTCTTGATCGTGCAACTGGTTTCCAAGACTGAGTTTACACATTTTACATAGAGAAATTGCTGTACCTATTTTTCCTATGGATTGAGCTACAGAACGTTCTTTCAGTCTCTGGTTCTTGCACCAAAGCTGGTGTCATTGTCCCTTCAAGAAAACCGTCGTGCTATGGAACCAACAATTCGTGCACTTCTTTCCAAGTAGAGAACACCAAGTGCGAGGGCTTGCTCTTTGACCTTAATGCTATGGAACCAACCATTCATGCACTTCTTTTTAAGTGGAGAACACTAAGTACGAGGGCTTGCTCTTTGAGCCTTTTATGGACGTGCATAACGTGGCCAGCAGAGATGGAGTGTTGATTAACTGCATTTTTTTTTCTTAGGGTTATTACAAACTTTTATCCATTTTAATAAATACATCATAACTCAATAATTTGGCAGATGAATTAAAGGAGTAATCACTACTAATCAACTCACACCAAATTAAACAAGTGTTGGTTGAACTTGATAAGAAAATTGAATGACAATTCCATCATTAAGAATGGGTTAAATGTTCATTGGCTCAATTTGAAGCACTAACAACAAAAACATAATTTTTCATATTGACTCCTTGCTTATCCTTGGTCGTGTTGAATTTGGGAAAGTGTCATTTGTTGCGGTTGGAGTATATATTAAGTTGCTAGAAAAATAACCTCTTATTAACTATGTTCGGCAAATTAATAAAATGTCTAATGATAATGTCATTGTAGATGATAGTGTTGATACACCATAATTTGAGTTTACAAAACAAAAATATGATCCATAGTAACACTCTCATATGAAGAAGAAGAATTAACCCATAAATAAAAAATCTAGTAGCTACAGAAATGATGTGAATAATAAAACCATGGATGAGTACTATGAAGGTCCATTGTGGTTGGATTGATGGATGGTCGTGGCATCATTTGAATAGGTACTACATATATCATATCATTGTGTATCATCAACTATGCAATTGTACAATGTGCCTCCCAAATGTTGTAGATTGCTTTGAAAGTGGTAAGCTTAGGATCAACCGAGGATGAATGATGATTAGAGTATCAACTTGTGTATTTGTCTACTAGATATTTGGACTAGTATTTTCATTGAGCTTCAATTTCTATTGCCCCTCAATTGTGTTTTGAGTGGGGAGTGGGGAATTTTAGTGATAACAGAGACTGTCTTTATGGACAAAGGTTGTCTATTGTTGCTTAATTGATCAACTAGACCTTGTTGTATTGTTATCTTGTTGTTGAATGTTGTGATAGTATTTCATTACTTTTGATTGATCAATGTTGATCATGATAATGTTCAAACTTCTTCACGAGTCCTTATACTACTTTTGATTAGTTTTTACAATCATAAAAAATTAAGTGGGGAAGGGTTGTGTTATCTAATTTGGTTTCCTCCATACTGAATTTATGGGAGAGTGTTAAAACATGATTTTCTTTTGTCATTCACAACTTGGGGTTACTTGACCTTCTTTATGAATTTTACATACTTATTTTTTGGACCTTTCAATGTCTACAAGCATCATTATTCATTTGATAGCCGATCACGGTTGCTTCTATTTAAAACCTTTGTTATGGTTCTTTACCAATACCTATTTTTTCTAAAGCATTTATGAGGTGGTTGTCATTGTTTTCCTTTCTTGTACCTGTATGAAATCTTGTACTTCAAAGTTCACCCAAGTTCACTAAGGTTTATTTCCTCCCCTCTTCAAAGTTTTGGTACTTCCTAATTGAAAAAACTCTTGTTCTTGCTATTCAATGGATCAATGTGGGATACATAATTATGACTTCCATATTTTGAGCATTAGCGTCATTCTCTCTTTTGGATAGGAGTTTCTTCCTTTAAGTTTTTCTCCTTTCTCCGTTTATGAGAGTTTGTACTTTGGTACCTTATCATGGCTTGTTGGGACCCAATTTTTCCTTATGTTTACTCTTTACATTTTCTTAGGGGGTGGGGTTATTGTTGATAGTTTCCAATGAGCCAACTATTATGAGTTGTAAGATCATGTAGGGTTTATTATCTTCCTAGTTTTATGGCTATATTTAGCTAGCATTAGACCCCTTTCCTTGATATATATGGATGAATTCTTATATATTCAATGTAGCAACAATATGACATACTTTTATAAGCATGTTATTTCTCTTGTTATCCTATCCTATGATTCATAATTTTGCGCTTCATAAAATTCCATGTCGATCTAGGTGTTGAAGAATGTAACTATTGTTAGTATTCATAATTGTATTTGTCAAAAGAAAGAAAAAAATTATTGCTAAAAGAAAATTGACTTATTAAATAATTGTTTAATGATTGGGTCAATGGCCAATAGGTCAATCCTCCATTGTAGGCTTCTTGGATTATGTTTTGAGCCATTGTCATTAATATTTTATCCTAGACCCTTCTTGGTATCTTTGTGTTAAGAAAGAAAATTCATGTTTATACATATTCTCCTCCTTCACCAAGCCAACTTCTTAATCCTTCAAGTCTACCTCAAAAGTAGTTAACAGGTCAGCCTAAATATGTAGATTCAATCTAATATATATAAGAGTGTATTCGACCTATTGAAACACGAGGAAAGGCATTCAATTTGTAGCTAAGTAGTGAAAAAAGAAAGTGTGAGATACTAGAATAAGTCTATAATATGAAATGAAGAAAGAAATTATAGTGAAGGCCTAGAAAATAGAATTCAATTCAAGAGAAGAAGAAGATGTTATGCAACCAACTCACAAAATAGAAGAAAATATGGATCAACGACCTGAGAAATAGCCTCTTTGAGGGAGAAACCTCCTTTACATCATATAAATAAACAATTCTTGGATGATACAAATGATAATACCTCCTTGGTATATATAAGATTCTAAGGGGTGACAATATTATCATATCCTACATAACAATAATAATGTAAGGGCATAAGAATAACAATAGTATGCTTCTATGGGGCATAAGAATAACAATATTAGGCTTCTATGGGGCACAACAATAACAACATGTGGGATACATGGGCACAACAATAGAAATAGGGGGATACAATATCAATAACAATAAGGGGGATACACTAGTTTTATAGGGACCTAACATGCCCCTCTCCTTCAAAAAAAAAATTTCCTCAATGCTTGAGTAGTTCCAGATACTTTTGTATAAAATTCTCATCCTCCCATGTGGAATCTTCAACGGGCAAGTTCTTCCACTTAATGATATAATATGAAATTAATTTATTTTGTAATTGTCGCATTCTTGTTTCTGTGACTACTTCAGGCTCAAATATGATTTTTCCTTATTCTTCAAGTTCTGGCAACATTGTTTGAACTCAGATATTGTCACCGATAACATTCATTAAGCATGAAACATGAAAAACTAGGTGTACCTAGGAAGCTGTGGGTACTCCAACTTGTATGCCATAGTACCAATATTTTTCAAAACCTTGTAAGGACCATAGCACTTGGGTGATCATTTATTTTCCTCCTTAGCTTGTTTGAGGGAAATGTTTTTGTATAGTTGTAGTCATAAAAATACACAATGTCCTACATCAAAACTTCTTTCACTGCGATGTTGATTTACCTATTGTTTCATTCGATTATGTGCCAGAGTGAGGTTATCCTTTAAGAGTTGGAGAACCTATTGTTGATGCTCGATGTGATCTTCCATTGCTTGAACCTTATAATTTTCTCTTAAATATGATGTGATGGATGGTGGATGATATCCATAAAGTTCCATAAATGGGGTCATTTTTTCTGTAGTTTGGAAAGAAATGTTACACCAGCATTCATCTAGAGGTAACCATTTGACCCATTGTGTTTGTTTATTCGATACAAAGTGATGAAGATATCATTCCAAAAATTTGCTCACTATCTCATTTTTCCCTTAGATTGAGGATGATAAGATGAGCTATGAGCTAATTAAGTACCAAGACAAGAAAATAATTTTGTCTAAAAATTTCTAATGAAAATGGGATCTCTGTCACTTACAATAATATTTGGGTTTCCATGTAGCTTTTGAATTGTTTTCATAAATGCAGTACGAACTGTACTGACTTTAAAAGGATGAGATAATGCACAAAAGTGTGCATACTTAGTAATTATATCAACTAACACCATGATGACACTCTTTCCTTCAAACTTGGGTAAACCTGTGATAAAATACATTGAGACCTCGTCACAACACTGACTTGGAATGGCTAAATTTTGTAACAGATAGAGGGTATTAATTTTCTCAACTTTATTTTTTTTGCAAACAAAAATTATGCTACAAAATTTTGAATATCAGATTTAACACCATCCCAAAAAAAATCCTTCTTGACCCTATGGTAAGTTTTTAAAAATCGTAAGTTCCCTCCTAAGGGGGAGATGTGCGATTACAAAAGAATATTTTTCTTTATTTGGGAACTCTTACAAAGATATAATTGATATTTGTACCACAATGAATCATTTTTCTAGCTAAATGTATCATATGTACTAGGATCTTGCTACAACTTTTGAATGAGTGTCCACACCTCTTCCTCATTCTTACATTCATACCTTGCTTCGGTTATCCAATCAGGTTGAATAACAGAAATGGAACAAAGAAATTCTTCCACATCCTCATCTTTTCTTGAGAGAGCATCTACAACAACATTTTGCTTCCATTTTTGTAGATGATTTCAGAGTCATTACCCAACATATGTGTAACCCATTTTTGTTGGTCTTCTAAAGATAATATTTGTTCCAAAAATTATTTAAGACTATCATGATATTTTTTTACCTTGAAGTGTATTCCCATTAGGTAAGTTTGCCATTGCTTTAGTGCATGTAGTATTTCCAAAATTTCCTTCTCATAAATAGGTTTACGTAAATACTTTCCCTTTATTGAACGACTTTCAAAAACCACGGGTCTTCCTTCTTGCATTAAAACAACACCAATCCCATTACCAGAGGCATCACATTCCCCAATAAAGGTGTTTGTGAAGTCTTACATAGCTAAGATTGGTGCTTATCGCATTTCCTCCTTAAGATGGTCAAGGGCCTTAGTTTCTTTTGGACACCAAGAAAATCCATCTTTATTTAGTAATGTTGTTACAGGTGTTTCTATTCTCCCATAATTATTAACAAACTTGTGATAATACCCTATCAACCCGAGAAATCCTTGAAGATGCTTTATGGTTGTGGGGATTTTTCATTCCTTAATGGCTTTAATTTTGTTAGGGTATACCTTAACACCCTCATGAGATACAATATGACCCAAGTATTCCACCTCTTGTACTCCAAAGAATCTTTTGGAGGTTTTTTCATATAATTGTTTCTATTCCAATAGTTTGAGCACCCTGTCAACATGTTGAACATGATCCTTCCAAGACTTGTTGTAGACTAGTATATCATTAGAAATTACTAACACATTTTTTCTAAGTAGGGGTTTGAAAATGGAATTCATCAAACCTTGAAATGTGGAAGGTGCATTAGTAAGCACAAATGGCATGACCAAAAATTTATTGTGACCCTCATGAGTTCTGAATGTTTTTTTCAAAATTTCTTTAGCCTTCATTCGAATTTGATGATATCTTGAATGAAGATTCAGCTTGGTGAAGTAAATTTCTCTAAGTAATTCATGCAAAAAATTATCAAAGACATGAATGAGACATTTATCTTTAATATTGAGCTTGTTGATCCCCCATGTAATCCGAACACAAACACAGGGATCCATCCTTCTTGTGCCCCAATACTACTGGAGCAAAGAAATAAATTTGACTAGGTTGAATTATCATTAGGGGAATTTTAAGGTCTAAAATGGGCCTCCTAAGGAAATTATAAAATAATAGTGGAAATAATAAAATAAGATTAGATTACATCATCAAAGTTTAGAGGGAAGAAAGTAAAAACTATTTTTTCAACTTATCTCCCTATGGGTTTACTCAAATTTAAAGAAGAAACACTTGTTGGATGCATAATTTGATTCATCGTCCAAGGATTACCCATGTTTCATACTTTTGATGGACCCTGCTACACAAAAAATTAGAAATACATGAAAAATATGACTGCAATCACATTTTTCATGTATTTCTCATATTTTGTGTAGCAGGGTCCATCAAAAGTATGAAACATGGGTACTCCTTGGAGGAGGAATTAAATTTTGCATTCAATGAGTACTCGAACTCGAAATTTGAGTAAAAACTTATGGAGATAAGTTTAAAATACAAGTTGAAAAAGTAGTTTTATTATTTCATTATTTTTTAATGTTTTTACTTTTCTACTCCAAAAATGGTGAATCATCCCCCATGGTTGACATCATCATCTTGAATCCTATTGGTTCTTATAAATTTTATTTTGGTTGTACATTTTTATTATGAGGCCCATTTTAGACCTTAAAAGTTATCTAATGACCGACCTCTAGCATTTTTGCAACCATATGTTCAATTTCACTCTTTTGGGCATAGGGATATCTGTAAGTTATGGTGTTTGGAGGAACACTTCCTGGAATAAAATGAATAACATGATCATGACCATGAATAGGTGGGGGGCCTTTGGGAGTGTCAAATACCTTGGAATGATTGTCCAATAATTTTTGGAGATATGGAGAAATAGATGACTTCGATGCTTGAACATCTAGTGAGCGTAATTGTGCATTTATGCCCCATTATTATTTCTTCAGAAAAAATTTCACATCATTAGAGTGTCTTATCTTTCCTAGTTTCCCTATGATACCCCTTAATTCAACTTCCTTTCCTTCCCAAAACAAATTCAAGAAAATTTATTAAAAATTAAAAGTTATTGTCCTAAAATATTATAACCATTAGATTCCTAGTACAACATCAACACCACCCATTGGAATGGAAAGCATTAGAATATTCAATACATATTGCCCCATTGTTAGCCTTATATTATGGCACTTTATAGAGTATTTTATAGTTCCTCCATTTGCAACCATCACTTGACACTCTCGTGTTGGATATAGGAAGCAATTCAATTCCTTGGCTATCTTACAATGAATAAAATTATGGGTACTACTTGAATCAATCAACACTATTTCCTATTTCTTGTTTTTATATCCTTCTTTATTGAGATTTTGAGGAGTGGTAACTCATGAAAATTCATTACAAGATATAGTTGGATTAATTTATTCTTTTCTAGGGTTGGCTCCTCATGTATACCCTCCTCCTTTGATGTTTCTTTTTCATTTTATTCCTCCTCTTCACAATCTATGTAGAATAATTTCTTCTCAAAACACTTATGACTGTTAGTGTACTTTCTATCACAATTGTAACAAAGCCTTTTTGCTCTTTTTTCCTCCAATTGTTATGGTGCCAACCTTGTAGGTTGTGTAAGGTTACGAGCATCAATACATCCATATTTATAGTTGTGAGTGGTAGACTTCCTTGTTGCCTTAATTTTTCTTTCAACTTTTATTATGACTCTGAGTTCCTTCTCCAATGAATCAGGTTCCCAAAGAAAAACCTCATGTTGGATGTTATCCTTTAAATTCCCTATGAAGACATACAACCAGCTCAGATACCAAATATTATGCAACCAACTCACAAAATACAAGAAAAGATAGATCAACGACTTGAGAAATTGCCTCTTCAAGGGGGAAACCTCCATTACATCAAATAAATGAACAATTCTTAGATGATACAAATGATAATACCTCCTTGGTATATATAGGAATCTAAGGGGTCACAATATAATAAAAGGCTACATAAAAATAATAATGTAATGGCACAAAAATAACAATAGTGGGCTTGTATGGGGCACAAAAATAACAACATGGGGGATACATGGGTACAAACATAACAATAGGGGGCTACAATAGCAATAACAGTAAGGAGGATACACTAGTATTACAAGGAACTAACAAAATATGTAGGAAATAAGAGACAAAATTCTTGATGACTACTTCAATTGAGGTTTGGATTTGTGGATGGAGGAAGCTTATGTATTTGGTCAAAAGGTCAAGTTTTTCTCAATTTGATTTGAATTTACAAGTGGAAGAGTTTTATTTTTCTCCTTCATATGGGTTTTTACTTGGCTGAGTACCTACATCTAGTATCTATTTATCTTTAATGATCTTCATGTTTTGATAGTTGTTTGATGAAAAAGAACATAATGATAACAAGAAGAAGAATAAGTTAATAAGAATGTCACAAGAAACTATCAAATATTTAGAGAAATCAATTTAAATAAGCCCTAACAAAGCTTCCCTTGATTTCTCAACACGGTATCAGAGCTAAGGATAGTGAGTTGAGTCAACTATAAGATCATTCTTATGCAAAATAACTAGAGTTTTAAACCTTATCATGAACTACACACATCTCTAAAGGGGGAACGAATTGAAATAAGTCAATTATGGACATATCCCAGTGACTAGGCCACAATAATAAACTAAAGGCACAAATTCATCTAAAGAAAGCATCGGTGCCACCATTCTAGAAATATGAGAGTCTAAGAATATAGTATATTCAAGGCCGAGGATTTTGATAGAGAGAGTAGAGTTTTGTACTCAAATGTTAGGGTATGAAATTACTTCAAAAGGAATTTTAATCTTCTGTGAGATCCAAAATTACAAAGGCATGTGCATATTTGTGAGTGAACAAAAATATATCTTAGAGTTTTAAAAGAGATCCCTCACAGAAAGCAATAAAGAACACTTTTCAAATAAATCCAAGACCTAATAATTTAAGGTATTTAGGCCTATTCTTGAAGACCTATCACCAAATTACTGTCTCCATATAAAAGTTGTGACACCCGAAATAGAATCTACAAACCTATGGACTATACATATAAGAAGTTTGAAATTGAAAAAAAAAAGATATATAATTCAATGTTTTTTGTGACTATTCAAGCCCCGTTCAGTGATAAATAATAACATCCAAAGTATTTATTTTCAGCACTCCTATAAAAATCATATATAGTCAATGGTTGGTTAAGCTCAGAAATTGAAGTTTTTCTACAATATTTGAAAGCAGATCAACCTAAAGTATTCATCAAATACAGGTAATTACTCACATTACTCTTTATGTTTCAATTATCTACCAAATTGTCTTTAGTTTGCAAGAAAAAGAAACAAGCTCAAATGGAATATCAATATTTGAAGCATATAAGTCAAAGGTATGTAATTTTGAGGTAAGTAAAGCATGTTCATTTGTATGAAATGTTTTTAGGGTTTAGGTGTTAGTTTTTGTATCATAGAAAGTGTTCTAGTCTCGAAACCTTGTGGGGAGGCTAAAACACGTGATATCTCCATAACCCAGAAATTATTTCTCGAAAATATACCTAGAAGTGCCTCAATTAGATTATTAGCATATTTTTTAATTGTTTCTTAAGTCTAAACTCACGGAAATGGGTTAATTAATCAGAATTAATTGCGATAAGGTGTGAATCATCTAGAAAATCACATGGATCAACCAGTAAATAATACGTCCCCTTTATTAAGTTTTAACCTTGGTCCTAGGTGGTCCAAAAAAATATTATAAGAATAATTTGATGGTTAGATGGAAAAAACAATAATTGTAGATACTCAGTGATCAAGGTAGTTCAATTTTCCAGTAGCAGGTGATACACCAGTGAGATCGAGCCACTGATAGAGTATAAGGTGGAAAAGGGGAAAAATAACAGATATTCAAAGGATATTTCTAGTGCCAGAAGAGTCAACCAAGAGAGAGACGAGTTTTCCTCAAGGAACTGTGCAAGGCATGCGTAGAGGGTCACTGGGGATATTTTATTCAGCTAGAGGAGTTGATTCAATTTCTAGAGATCGAGATAAATTCTAGGAGAGCTGTAGGATTGAATGCATTCTGGAGGCAGAGATGATAGAGGTTTAACACTTTGCAGAGGCTCACGCAAGGGAAATTCGTACAACCTAGTTTGGACATATTTCGGAGAAGAATCAGTTGTGGTGTTGAGGTATTTTCCTCGTAGATATTTTTCAGTATTTCTCTCAAATTGGATTACTAGTTTTGAATCCAAATTGTTGTCCTTAGATTTATTTCTGAAGAATAATAATAAAACCTTAATTTTTTTCCTCGATTTTCCCGCATTGGGTTTTTCTAGGGATAGTGGTAAAAAAGTAACGATGTCAAAACATTATGTGTATTGTGTATAATTTCTCAATTGCCAACGTTATTCTTCATCCGCAGTTTATTTGTGAAGGTTTCATTGTGATTTATTTGATCTTTTTCATAGAATATAATCTAGGAGGATCTAGATACTCTTCCCAATGAGCACCAAGGTGAAGACCAATTCATTGAAGCCTAGAGTTTTGTGAGGGTTTTTAATATTTGTGCTCATAATTTTATTTTTTATTGTAAAATAGAAATTGAATATTTGAGAGGATTTTCCTCAAATCTCAAATTCTAATTCATGTTGAAAGTTGAGGGTTTAAAGGGATTATTCTCATGCCTAAGTTTTTTGGGATAAGGCCCTTGAAAGTAGAGATTGAGATATTTCCTCCACAGAAATCTCATGAGAAAATTTTAAGGGATATGAGAATTAATTTTCTCCATGGAATAAGGGATAATGAGATATTCCCTCCTTAGTTTTGGGCTCTTAAGAGCTATATAATTCTATTTTATGTACTTGGTAAAGGAGGGAGTAAGGAGATATTTTGAGTGCTTGAAAGAGTCATTTTTCAGCAGAGCTTGGGTAGCTCCATAAGTCTTTCAGAGGTTTTGATGTATAGTTGATAGTTCTCGGTTTTCCATCTTGATGTAAAAATCGATGTACATCTATCACTTTTTAGAAAGACAATAGATTGATTCGTCTTATTGGAGGCGTATCTAGAGGTAGCCCAGTGGAGGGGGTGAAATCCGTTATCAAACCTATTTTGTGCACATTTTTATTCTTTATGGTTTGATTGAGAATTTTCTTACAATCATTTTTTAGTTTCAAATAAGTGATGAAATGAATATATATGCATCTATCGTAACATGATCTCTTAAGCTCAAATTGAGATTAATACAATTTTTATATTATACATGGTTTGGGTGGCTCTCGAGGGATTACAGATCATGTATGGCATCAGAGTAGTTCATTATCTAGCATAGTGGATATACTTGTTAAATTCAGTCCAAGAAAGGATGAATAAACGGTGAAGGAATTTAATCTCTTATGCTTTGAAATGTCTATTTTATCAAACGAATATTCTTCCAATCCTTCTTTTCTTACAATTTTGTATAAGGATTCCAAAATTCTTAAAAATTTCTTAACCATGAACAAAATGGTAGAAGAATTATATGTTGATAAAAGAGAAAGCCAAAAGATAAAAAAACAGTTGAAATCACTCGAAGAGGAGAAGCAAGAGCTTCAAGATAGATTGCAAGAGTTGGAGTTACAATTACAAGCTTCAGAACAGGCTTTAGCAAGATGTCAAAGTGCTACACTCAATGAGGTAAGTATTACGGAATTAAATTATCCTAAAGCAAATGTTTGTTTGGGATCATTTGAGAAACATACTCGAGGTATTGGCTAAATGATATTAACGAAAATGTGTTATGAAGGGAGAAGCCTTGGGCGCAATGGTCAAGGCAATGTCAATCCCATTGAAGTGATAATACAACCTCAACATTCAGGATTGGGTTATATATGCGGAGAATATGGAGAATTTTCCAAAGTTGTGAAGGTAAGAAGGAAACCAAATGTCGATTTTGTCTCAAAAGGACTTTTACAATTTAATATTGTAGGTGATAATGGTGAAAAGTCTCCATGAGATCCTGAGCATATGCAAAATCTTTATAAAAATCTGAGTTCAAAGGAAATGGTGCAGAAAAATATTGGAGTGCATCAGACGAAAGCAACTAAAAATGATTTCAGGTATAATAGTCCTCCAAAGAAACTGACATGTTGTACATTTTCCAAAAAGGAAAATCATTTTTTGGCTGACTGTTGGAAATTTAAGGCCTATGGCAACAAACCTGGCATGAGGAAAAGTAATTCAAATAAAAAATATCCTTTGCTTTGGGTGAAAAAGTCCAAACACCAACATCAAAAAGTGTGGACAAAGGTCATGAGTTATCCACCAAAGAAATAAGAATTTTTTGTTAATATTCCAAATCAAATTCATCAATAAAATGAACATGGAGAAAACAAGAATAGTTCATTTAGTTGGCTTGGTAAGAAATGGATCATGTTTCTTCTATATTAAATTTTTGTTGAAAACTTGTTTGTGAAAACTTCTATGACATTCAAAAGTTTGTTTGGTTTTTTTTTTTTTTTACTGTTAGTCTCCTATATTTCTACAGGCTAACTAAAATATTATGGATTCCTACAAGGCAGCTAAAAATAGCATTCCTTGACTATCATCTATTTCCAGAAATCTCACTGCCTTCATTACTTTCATTTAACCTATTTCACTATCTCTCATTTCACCTATTTAGACCATCCTCTCACTCTAAAAGCCCAAGTTTGACCTTAATCCCTCTTTTCACCCTTTTCCCCTACCTAACACTACATTTTCCTCATTAAAACCCCCCTTTCATTCATTTCAATTCTCCCATCAAAACAATGTAAAAATCCTTTTTTACATTGTTTTAAAGCTAAGGTTTATCTTATTCGGGCCCCACTATTTAAAAATGAGACCCTGTTTTATTTTAAAAATTTTGACCCTTTGTTTTTATAAACCTACTCTAAGCCTGAAACCCTCCCCACTCTAAAAACTTCACCTCTGCACCCATATAAACATAACCCTACGTTATATTTAAGTGCCCCCGCCTTTACCTTCCCTGGGACCCACCTTCTAACTCACCTGCGGTTCAAATCACCCGACCACCATCAGATCTCGCACCTCCCATCCAACGGCCCTAACCTCATATCGCACCCTCCACCGCCCGGCGTTTAACGCCACCAAACCTTGTGAAATGAGCAGTATTCCCTCCATCCCATCCACCACGCAGCATCCCCTCAATGGCATCGCACACCCTCTGCCAAAACCCTTTACCACCTTCGCCCCATGCGATAAACTGCCAATTTCTCCCCGCCATAACACGAAAAAGCATTGGTTCGTTCGAATATTCCAAAAGCCTTGTGTTAATACAATAAGCCCCGGAACATCCATGAAACCTCTGCAAATAATCCAAAAATCTTGAAAATCCAAAACAAAAGCAGAAAACCCATAGCGTAGGATTTTAAATTAACAAATTGTTTTTGAATGTGCAGGTAGCCGATGTATGAATGCGAAAATTGCATTCTAAGGTCCAAGAATTGTTCTAAACAGGTCCTCTAGGTGACGATCCAGAGGAAGAGCTCAAGATTAAAAAATGATCATCAATGGATCATGACCATTGGTGGTCATACGAACACTCAAGGAGCAACAGGAGATTCTTCAACAAGTAAGATAAAACAAAGAGGTTTGCACAATGGTAGCACAGAGATACAGGAAAATGAAGAACATAGGCATCAAATAGTCAAGGAAATAAAAAGAGATTAAAGAGGTTAAATCAAAAGGAAAAGATGAATACAAATGATAAAAGATCAATCAAAAGTTAATGATAATGAACAGAATGAAGACAGAAAGAAAATCAAAAGAATTAAACACATAAAGCAGAATTAAGGAAAAGGTAAATCTGAATTAAAATCCAAATCAAATTTTTAAATATAAATCTAAGGAAAATTAACAGAGAAGATAGATCTGAATGATAAAATAAACTCAGAAATTACTTCTCATAACAGCTTTCGACACCTACAGCTTCATTTCACTTCAGAAAAAGTAGCTATAGCTAATAAAATAGTCAGAGATATTTTAAGTAGCTCAAACAGTTACTATAAAGTTAATACAAAGCCAAAAAGTCAAAAATATCCCAAAATTAGCTTAGCAGTTAAGTTAAAAGTCATTATTACAGTAAATCAATCAAAAATACTTTGCCTTGGGCCTTGCATGCTCTCAAAGGTCAAGATTACAATAACTCTGTAATAAATACAGATCTAGCACCCTAGGTTAGGGAAACCTCCTCATTTTGCAGATAAATATTGCATGTATGATTTCTTTTTAGTGTAGGTTAGTTGGATGCTCAATTAGAGGATTGATTGCTAGGCTGGATTTGATCAGACTCTGAGTTGCAAAGATTATTGCACTAGAGTAATGTAACTGTTTTGAACATCAGTAAGACAAGCACGTTTAGAGGATTCTTGAGCTATGTTAATGGTGATGTTATCCTTCTTTGTCATTTTTTTCTCCCGTTTTTCATATTGTCCATCATTTATCTGATAAAAGAACATAAATTTTAGATTAATACATACTATCTTGGCACATTAATTATGTATCCTTCTTTCATCTTAATGTTTTCTTCTGCAAGGTCTGATTAGAGAATTCGGGGTCGTCCTGCTCTTAGTTCCACCTAGATTGTTGCCTTCAAATTTACTCAGTAGAGTCCAGCCAAAGAAGTTTATTGTTTTCCCTATCATTTGGTTTTTCTTGAAATGTTATTTTCAAGGGCTTCTTTGAAGTTTACTTAGTAGATTCCAACCAAAGAATTTTATGGTTTTCCTTGTCCTTTGCTTTATCTTAAATTGTTACTTCAAAGATCTTTTTAGAAGTTTGATTAAATAATTCTTAACTGCTCCTTAGTTTCACTGAACTGTTATCTTAAATGTTTTCTTTGTCTGAAAGCAATAACTAGAGAATTCTTAATTGCTCTCTAGGATTGCTGGATTTTTGTCTTAAGGTTTACCTAGTAGAGTCTGGCCAAAGAAGTTTATAGTTTTCCCTGTCTTTTTGTTTGTCTTAAACAGTGACCCAAAAATATTTTCTTGTTGAAGTATGATTAAAGGATTCTTAATTGAACTTTAATTTTACTGATGTCACAACTTACTGTCATTTCATATTTCATCTAATCTAAAAGATCCACTTGATATAGTAAGCTTGCCCTATGAAAACCCTCGCAGAGTTGATGAAAAATTAAATCCTTTTATGACTCCATAGCCCAATGGATTAATGCTTCTCATAGTCTATCTATTCAACTGAAACACTCAATCAATTAATCATACAATCAATTAACCAATCAAAACAAAACAAATGGTCCTAGAACTTCATAACTAGTCTAAAAATCAGAAAGAATAAGCTTAAAGATAAATCATTTACAAAAAAAAAAATAGAGATAGCCCTCTCTCAGTACATGAAGGCTAGGTCCTTGGACTCCAAAGAAGTTTGATGTGGTTCCCTGCAGAGTTTTTCTTTCCAATCTTGTAAATCACGGGGAGCCAAAACTAACTTCAAATCAAGTTGAAAGTCCCTCACCAGTTGATGTGGTTTTAGAAGGGAAAAATACTACAAGAAACTCTCTAATCCCTTTCGTGCTTACATAGTAAAGAATACATAAGATATTTCAGGTTTGAGTAAGCCCTTATTTCTCCTCCTCTGGGATAGGCCTAAACTGCTACCTCTCAGGATTACTACTCAACTTCAAGGATGGAATTGCAAAAAAAGTCTTCGATCCATGATGGTGTTGATTTTCCAATTTGCACATTTGTTGCTACTGGTAAATGTCCTTGTGGTGACACATGCCCTCAGCTTCATGGAGATATATGCACTAACTGGGTAAGAATTTTTTACATCCATATAAGACAATAGAAAGGGAGGAGCATATCAAGAAATATAAGCATAATCAGAAACGCTTGGAAGCTTTGTATTTACAGTCAATGGTTAGATGGAGTCTTATGGATTCCGTTGTGTGAAGCCACCAGTTATCTATGGTGCTGTAAGTCTCCCAAAGGCTATGAGGGTATTTTGGTCCAAGATGGCTCAAAACATGAATTCTTGACCCATGAAGGGAATGCTCATTAGCCCAGTGACAATTTTGAACTAGTCCTTTGTTAGAAATGATCAATCAAGATCTGAAACTTGCATGCAAATTTCCTTGGCCATCAAGGATGAGGTGGAATATTTGGAAGTGGTTGGAATTTAGGTGATGCAAATTGATGAGGCTACTCTCAGAGAAGGATTTCCTCTACGTAAGGAAAAAATTCTTATTACCTGGATTCGGTTGTACACGGATTCTGCATCACTAATTGTGGTGTGGAAGATACCACTCAAATATATACCCATATGTGCTACTCAAACTGCAATGATATTATATTTTTAATAATTGATATGGATTTCAATTTAATCACCATTAATAATTCTCGTTCTAATGAGAAACATTTTGAGATTCAACAACATGATGAACTTAGTGAAAAGCAAGCACCTTCACTAAGTGGGGCCTGCAGGCTATTTTTAGGCATGGTGAGCATATTCTATAAGTTGTAGGATGCTATTTGTAGATGGTTGATCAAGTTGGAAAAATAGGTGAAATTATATTTTTATAATATTGGGCTAAGTCTATTTATAGATCGTCGATCTAAAAATAGATGCATGTCAATTATTATTAGCCCTTAATAATAATCAAACTCTAAATATCAACTTATTCTCTTGGAGCACTTTATTTCAGTATACAGATTTGGAAAATCAGTGGGCTGAAGGAATTACACAATTCCTAGGGTTTACTGGTGGTTCATGCATGGAGGAATTAGTTATAATTTAAGTGGAAAAGTTATGACAGAGTTGGAAGAGTAGTTACAAGAGTTGTTATTCAATTTAACTCAGTTAATGGAGTTAAACTCAGTTGAGCTAGTTGTATCTAGTCTAACTAAATGATACACTAGTGTGAGTGGAGTGAATTAATCAGTGAATTAATTCACAAATAATAAATCACTAATCAACTGAAAAAATACATCAGTTAACTATAGTTCATGTCAGTTCTAGTGGAGACCTAGTGGAGAGGTAGGTGAAATGGTGAGATGGACTATCTGTTGTGACTATAGTGATGCATTGATTGCATCACACACACATTGGAGTTGCCAATGAGGATTGCTTGGTCAAGGCAAGGCCAATTTGAATTCATTCAGGGGTCTTATTCAACAGGGATTGCGTAGTGGAGGTAGGCTGTTAGGTGGCAAGAAATCAGTGCATGGATTTGCAGATTTCTTCATGATAGTGTGTGACGATTGTATTGTACTGAGAGCTTGACGTACTATGCTTTGTATGATATTGTCACATGATCTCCATGATACATAACATAATATATGATAGTTTGGGTTTTCAGCTTTAGGCTTTCCCATTAAACAATTGTGTTATGTGTGATTGTTTTTATTACTTCATGTGTTTGCAATTGAGTTTAAATTCCACAAAATTTTAACAGTGGAAGGATTATGTATTTAGCAAGAAGATAAATATTGTTAGATCATGAGAATATGGATATATACATGCATATGTTATATAATTTCTACATGGTATGGGAGAAGTGTTAACTCTTGAAGATTGAAATTCTGAAGAATTTTTGAGTTTGTGCTGGTGGAAAATTTGAATTTGTTGCAGAAATTTCTTGGTGTGACAGTTGAGTATACATTAAAATGTATTTCAATGGGTTTTGATTGGAGTATGCCCTTGAGGGCAGCTTGAATTACATATCTTGGAAGGATAGGATGGAGGCGGTGCTGGAAGATAATGGACTGAAGGATTTCATCGATAGCGATGTTCCTATGCCTGGTTCTAGCAATGCTGCAGTACTTGACGCATGTCAAAAGAAGGTAGAAAAAACAAGAAGGATTATGTTGGAAGGTGTGAAAGACCATATTGTGTCAAGCCTTCACGGGAAAGCCACTCCATTTGAAATGTGGAAGGCTTTGACAGTTCCAAAGCAGTAGCGACCAGAGGAAGCTGGCGCTGAAAGATAAGCTCAAAAAAATAAAAATGGAGAAGGGCGATAGTATTCCAAAATATCTCATGAAGTTTGTCCACTGAAGGGATGAATTGGGAAGTGTGGGGATTACTGCTAATGATGATGGTTTGGTCAGCTTGGCTCTCCTTGGGCTTTTGAAGAGTTGGCATAGCTACGAAGACTCTGTCAATGGATGAGAGAAACTGTTGGGTTGGGAGTGACTTTGGTCGGATCTTGTGCAAGAGGAGACAATGTGACTTACCAGGGATTTCTCTTCATTGAAGAATGAAGATGAAGATAATTTCTCTTTGGCTGCCAAGAAATGAAAGGGAAAAGGAAGAAATTCCACTCCAAATCTGAGGCTAAAGGAAAGAAGAAGGATTTTTCCAAGGTGAAGTGTTTCACTATCACGAACATGGGCATTTTCGCCACTAACTGCCAACAGAAGAAGAAGAACATGAATTTTGCTGGAGCTGCAGCGCGTGAGGCCTTATCCTCGTAATTTGAACTTGATTTCTCTTTTATCGCATGCTTGGTTTCAATCTCAATGGGATCGGTGTGGTATCTTGACAGTGGTGCATCTTTCCATATGACGAGAGACAATGAGTTGTTTAGTGACTTGGAGGAGAAGGATCTCCAAATGCATGTAGATATGGGCGATGATGGTAGATACAATGCGATTGAAATTGGGACCATTACCTTTAGGAGGGAGTTAGGTAAACCATTTTTGTTGAAATATGTTATGCATGTTCCAGTTCTGAAGAAGAACTTGGTTTCGGTCGCAATGTTGGAAGACAGAGGTTATGACATTGTTTTCAGCAAGGGAAAAGATTTCCTGCAACATAAAACAATGGGTCAAACCAAGAGGATAGGGATTTGAGTTAAGAATCTCTACAAGCTAGAGGTAGATGGCTGCGCTGCAATGATGGGCAAAGAAAAAGAAGTGGTGAGCCGGGATGAGGGTGAATTATGGCACAAGAGATTGGGCCATCTTCACCATGGTGCTTTGAATATTTTGTAGCAGATTTCTACTAGACTTCCCAAGGGTACTCTTGCACAATTAGATCAGTGCAAGGGATGTACTATGGGTAAGTTTGTGAAGACCACCTTTCATGAGAAGGAGAACTGTGCTTCGGTGATCCTTGAGAGAATTCACACAGACGTGTGTGGACCTTTCTCGGTTGCTTCAACAGAAAAACATAGGTATTATGTTATATTTTTTTATGACTATTCTCGTAGATGTTGGATCTTCTTCATGCAAAAGAAGAGAAAAACATTCTCGAAGTTCTGTGAGTTTAAAGAATTGGTGGAGAAGGAGTCGAGGAGGAAAGTGAAGGCTCTGTGGAGCGATAATGGTGGTGAATATATCTAGGGTGAATTCAAAGACTTCTGTAGAAAAGAAGGAATTCGAAGAGAACTCATAGTGCCTCATAACCCACAGTAGAATGGGGTCGCAGAGAGGAATAACATAACGATCGTGGGTGCTGCATGAGCTATGCTGCATGATCGAGGCCTACCGATGCACTTGTGGGCAGAAACATGCAACACTACGGTTTATGTGCAAAACCGTTGTCCTCATAGAGTACTTGGCATGAGTACACCTGAAGAAGCTTTTAGTGGTAAGAAGCCTGATATTTCTCATCAGAATATTTTTGGCTCATCTGTTTACATTCATGTGACAAAGGATGCCAGGAAGAAGCTAGAGCCGACTGTAGAAGTTGGGATATTTGTGGGGTAAACAGAAACACCCCATAATTATCGTGTGTATTTTCCAGATAGTCGATGACTGTGGTGTGATGGGATATAAAATTGAAGGAGGTGAAAGCCATGAAGTTGTCGCTTGAGAGGGAGCTACACTTGCATGCAGAGGAGGAACTTCTTATTCCCAAAGATGAGCCTCTAGATGTGGATCAGCCACAGGAGGAGATTCATGGAGTGGAGGATTCCACTCATGCAAAACCAAACATCAGATATGGCAGAAAGAATACCACAGAAGCTGATAGATTGAAGCTTGATGAAACATAGAATGTAGGAGTCCCTACATCATAGCGTAGACAGAGACAGTCACCTGACCGATTTACCGGATACATGGATATTATGGGAAAGTGTGTCATGATAGAGCCATCTTCTTTTGAAGAAGCAGTGCAGGATCCCACATAGGTAGATGCCATGGTGAAGGAGTTTGACTCCATTGTCAAAAACAGTACTTGGGAGATTGTTCCAAGGCAGGTGGGTAAATCAGTTGTAGGATCAATATAGATCTACAAGGTAAAGAAAGTTGTTGATGGGAGCGTCGAGAAGTATAAGGAAATATTTTTTGCTCGAGGCTTCTCACAGATCGAGGGGATTGATTATAAAGAAACCTTTGCACCTGTCACATGGTAAAGAAACCCTTGCACATGTCACATGGTATTCTTCCATAAGGACAATCCTTGCCCTCTCAGGGCAGATGGGTTGGCACATTTATCAGATGGATGTGAGGATTGTGTTCCTTAATGGGATCATTGAGGAAGAAGTGTACATTGAGCATCCTAAAGGATTTGAAATCTTCAGTAGTGAGTCACATGTGTGCAGGCTCAAAAGAGCATTGTATGTGCTGAAACAAACACCTCGTGCTTGGTACACATAGATCGATAGCTATTTCACCGGACTTGGTTTCACCAAGAGTGAGGTGGATGCAAACCTGTACCAAATTGTGCTGGAGGGTAAGCTTTTAATCATTGTTATTTATTTTTATGATTTAATACTAACGGGTGATGAGTAGTTGATACACTCATGCAAAGCATATCCTACAAAGGAGTTTGAGATGAAGGATTTGGGCCTCCTTAATTATTTCCTTGGATTGAAATATGGCAGCGAGAAGGTGAACTGTTTGTGTCTCAAGGAAAGTATGCTCGGGAGATACTAGAGAAGTTTCACATGCAAGGCTTCAAGCCTATTGGCACTCCTCTTCCAGGAAATTGGAGGAAAGAGGATGCTACATTGGGAGAGGTAGTGGATGCCACTGTTTATCGATAATTGGTGGGGACGCTCATGTATTTAGTTAATACAAGACCAGACATATGCTATGTGGTGAACCAGCTTTCACAAGCGATGGTTAAGCCTACCAAGCTCTTTTGGAAGGCAGGCAAGCATGTCCTGAGGTATCTCAGGGGCACATCTGAGTATGGCTTATGGTACAGACAGATGGATGAGGTGAAGTTGCATGGCTTCACAGATGCAGATTGAGTAGGCAGCCCAACGGACAGAAAGAGCACATCAATAGCAATTTTCAGTATCGGATCTATGGAAGTTTCTTGGTACAGCAGGAAACAAAGATCCATGGCACTCAGTTTAGCGAAATCAGAATACATGGCAGCAAGTCAAGCTGCATGTAAGGCTATCTGGATGAGGAAGATTCTGGTCGGTTTGTTCAGTTCTCATTTAGATCCTGCAGTGATACATTGTGATAATTAGAGTTACATTAAAATCTCGATTAATCATGTGATTCATGATATATCTAAAAATATTGATATCTGGTATCATCATATTAGAGATTGTGTGCAGCGAAAGATCATGTTGCTTCAGTACATTCCTACGGAAGATCGCGATGTAGATATTTTGACGAAGGTGCTCACCAAGATCAAATTCGAATACCATAGAGGCAGGATCGAGTGAATGATAATCAGTATCTTGTTGAGAGGGAGTGTTGAGATTCAACAAGATGATGAGCTTAGTGAAAGGTAAGCACCTTCACTAAGTGGGGCCCGCAGGATATTTTTAGGTGTATGTCTACTTTTATACATGGTGAGCATATTCTATAAGTTGTAGGATGCTATTTGTAGATGGTTGATCAAGTTGGAAAAATAGATGAAATTCTATTTTTAGAATATTGGGTGAAGTCTATTTATAGATTGTCGATCTTAAAATAGATGCATGTCGATTATTATTAGCCCTTAATAATAATCAGACTCTAAATATCAACTTATTCTCTTGGAGCACTTTATTTCAGTATATAGATTTTGAAAATCAGTGAGTTAAAGGAATTACGCAATTCCTAGGGTTTATTGGTGGTTCTTGCATGGAGGACTCAGTTAGAACTGAAGTGGCAAAGTTATGACAGAGTTGGAAGAGTAGTTACGGGAGTTGTTATTTAGTTTAACTCAGTTAATGGAGTTAAACTCAGTTGATCTAGTTGTATCTAGTCTAATTGAATGATACACTAGTGAGAGTGGAGTGAATTAATTAGTTAATTAATTCACAAATAATAACTCACTAATCAACTGAAAAAATACAGCAGTTAACTACAGTGCATGTCAGTTCCAGTGGAGACCTAATGAAGAGGTAGGTGAAAGGGTGAGATGGACTATCCATTGTGACTATAGTGATGCATTGATTGCATCACACACACATTGGATTTGCCAATGAGGATTGCGCAGTCAAGCCAAGGCCAATTCGAATTCATTAAGGGGTCTTCTTCAATAGGGATTGCACAGTGGAGGCAGACTGTCAGGTTGCAAGAAATCAGTACATGGATTTGCAGATTTCTTCATGATAGTGTGTGACAATTGTATTGTACTAAGAGCTTGATGTACTAAGTTTTGTATAAGATTTTCACATGATCTCCATGATACATAACATAATATATGATAGTTGGGGTTTTCAGCTTCAGTATTTCTAGTTAAACAACTGTGTTATGTACGATTGTTTTTATTGCTTCATGTGTTTGTAATTGAGTTTAAATTTCCGCAAAAGATTAACAGTGGAAGGATTCTGTATTTAGCAAGAAGATAAATATTGTTAGATCAGGAGAATCTGGATATATACATGCATATGTTATATAATTTCTACAAAAAATCTCTCATTTTTTCGAGAGGGTGTGAAATATGGTGTCGAAATTCGTCTTGGTGTCTATGACATTCACTCTCCTCACATTCCAAGAATAGAAGAAATTGCAGATTTTCGGCGTATACAACATGTTGTAAAATTTGTTCCCGATGAAAATCCATGGATAGTTTTCATCCACATACAGAGTGGGATTTATAGAGAGAAAATTTTTCATCTCCAAGACCAAACCACACATCACTTTTCTAGAAAAACTACGAACAAACTAAATGCATGGATGAGATGATGGGATTATAGCATCAAAGGTGGATTTTTTGGAAGCTATTTGTAAGAGGTTTGTCCATGGTTCCATGGTTTCATCACTCGGAATGCAGATTTTTTGGCATATTTTTATTTTCCTAGATCGTGTACACCAGCTATAGATGACGTGATCCCCACACTTCCTCCTCCTTGACACACCAAATGGAAGCAACATGTGGGAAAATTCGAATTAAAGATCATTTAATGGGTGTATCATCAACGCTAGATTGAATACAACTTTGCCACCTCTGATTGATCCGTATGGTAATTATGTCAACTATCTACTCGCAAGTTACGTGGTCCCCTACATTGGACTTATTGGCTATGTGGGTGCCAATGCTCAACTCCAATATAGCACTGCTAAGCAGATTGTGGAGGGGCTTCTTCAAGTAGAATTCAGACAGGATGCAGTGATACGTGCTTTGTTGTATAAAAATGTGTCTGATAAAGTGGATCCATACAATTTAACAGTGGAAGATTTCACAAACAAGATCTCTGATCTGAGGAATGATCTTGCCAAAAACGGAATTATTGACGAAGTACTATATGTTCCAATTGATTTGGGAGTAGAGGGAAAGGTGCAAGGAAAATTTTTTGCAGGTGATAAATATTTTGTGGCATAGGCGCACACTCCTGAGAAAATTCTGAGGATAGTCTATGGAATGGACAGGTTTTAATTTACAAACCAAAGTCACGAGATAATGCTAGAATTTTCTGTTGTTTTCAAGATGAATCTGAATATGTATGGTCAATCTAAGTGCAATTTGGATGATTTAAATGTTATTGAATATCTTGACTGTCGAGCGGTAGCCCTGGATGGGGTGTTGTCAATGAAATATTGTTGAAATTTGCAACAAGAAACGATGAAATTGGCATCCAGAAAAAACATGACAACACACACAATAGTGTGGGACCATAGGTCACATAGTGACAGGTCCAAGCAATACATTAGTTTGCAATCCAATTTATTAAATAAATTGGAAATGTGTCTAATTTAATTTTTCCTTTATTAAATTGGACAATAAATTGTAATCTTATCTCATAATCACTTGTAATAGTTAACTGAGTGTGATAGACTCAGTTAGCTCGTGAATTTCGAGTTGAGGGTGGTTGGTGAGGCATGCAGAGTGATTCTATTACTTATTGAGTCCAAGCTGTAGTTATTGTTTTAGTTTAATGCATGAGAAATCAGTTAACTCACTTAAGTGAGTTAAAATCAATTTAACTAGTTGTAACTGATTGTTGCACTAGTGAGAGGTCAAGTGAATTAAATTATATTTAATTCACATGAAATGATCTATCAAGTGACTAATGATTTACTATTAATAGCTGCATGCATGTTAGTTCTAATGAAAACCCAATTGAGACAGAGGATAAAGGGAAGTGATCTATCAGTTGTATTTGAAGAAAATTTCCCAGGCGCAATTTAACACACCCTAGGTTTCCCATGATAATTTCATAGTCAAGGAAGGCTAAAATTCCCAAATAATATGAATTTCATTCCACAGGGATGGCGTGAGAAAGGTAGGCTAAAGACAGGATGAGAATTGGCTAAGTGTTGGACCAATTTTGCTTGGATCGGTGTGAGATGATCAAGAGAGTGCAACAAATTCTTGTGAGCAAGAATATATTTTATTGTTTCATGATTCCTAAGTTCATTATACAATAGAGATAGAGGGGTTCTGAGCAACAAGCTCTCCCCAAGAGAAATATCTGTGTTGTGGATTGATTTTCTTCTTTCTTTTACTTGGTATGATTGTGTGATCGCATTTACTTCCCACAATTAATTTGTAGAAGGATTCAATATCTTGCTTCATCATATTTCATGATCAGATTGAATCCATTGGTATATACATATTGTTTATATAATTTCTACATGTTATCAGAGCACTAAGAATCACAATAATGGAGAAGAAATTGATTTTGTGTTGAACAATATTCAAACTTGCAGATACTGTCGTTGGTGCGACAAGTAGATCAAGATGGATTTCAATGGCTTAATATTGGAATATGCACTTAAGGGGAAGTTATAATTATATTGAATGGAAATATAGAATGGAGGCAGTGATGGAGGACAACGGATTGAAATAATTCATTGATAATGATATCCCAAATCCCACAATAGTAGACGTCGCTCTTCTTGATGCTTGGAAAAAGAAGGTAGCAAGGGCGAGGATGATCTTATTAGAGGGAGTTCGAGATCACATTGTCTCGAGTCTCCATGGCAAGGTGACTCCATATGCAACATGGAAGGCCTTGACAGATCTGTTTCATAACAACAGTGACCACATAAAATTGGAACTGAAGGACAAGCTCAGGAAAATCAAAAAGGAGAAAGCCATGTGATTTTCCCTTGAGAGGAAGCTTCATTTGCATGCAGATGAGAAAATATTGGTTCCAAAGGATGAACCTCAAGATGTGGAGCAGCCACATGAGGAGGATCATGGAGTGGCAAAAACCACACATGTAGAGCCATCCACCAGACATGGTAGGAGGTGCACAATAAAGACCTCCAGGGGGGGGAAATTTCGATCTAGAAGGGAAGAGGGAGTACATGCAACTATACCTCTAGGTGTGAGGTGGGGTGATGTGTAGAATGAATCCCAAGAAGAAATTGGGAAGGATTCATTGAGATGGTGTTTCTCATGGATCAAACCTGGCTACAGGGAGCCCACAATATAGAAGTAGCAGGAAGGATCAATTAGATTGATGTAGTTAGATGTCAGGAAGACAAAAATCAGAGTGACAGGTGTGAGATACTGGAGCACAGATCAGATTTGGCAGCAGCGTAGAGTGCATTAATGAAAATTTTAACAATGCAGAGAGTCTAGTAGACATGTGAAATAGCTAGCAATAGTTAGAAGACTCTGATGACAAGAGAATTATACTAATTCAGTTGTTTGGAGGCTATTCAGTTTCAAAAGTGTTGCATGTGTGAACAACACTAGAGAAGTGTTGCATGCAAGAGTTGCATGTGCGAAAAACACTAGATAAGTGTTTCATGCAAGAGTTGCATGTGTGAACAACACTAGAGAAGTGTTGCATGCAAGAGTTCCATGTGCGCATGCAAGAACATTCCAAAGGTACCAGATCGTGATAGTTTGATTCCTTTCTTATTGAGAGGGAGTGTTGAAATTTGCAACAAGAAACAGTGAAATTGGCATCTAGAAACAACATGAAAGCACACAAACTAGTGTGGGACCACAGGTCACATAGTGATGGATCAAAGTGATACATTAGTGTGTAATACAATTTATTAAATAAATTGGAAATGTGTCTAATTTAATTTTCCTTTAATTAAATTGGACAATAAATTGTAATCTTATCTCATAATCACTTGTAATAGTTAACTGAGTGCGATAGACTCAGCTAACTCATGAATTTTGAGTTGAGGGTGGTTGGTGAGGCATGCAGAGTGATTCTATTAGTTATTGAGTCCAAGTTTCAGTTAGTGTATTAGTTTAATGCATGAGAAATCAGTTAACTTAGTTAAGTGATTTAAATCAGTTTAACTAGTTGTAACTGATTATTGCACTAGTGAGAGGTCAAGTGAATTAAACCAGATGTAATTCACATGTAGTGATATGTCAAGTCATTGATGATTTACTATTAATATCTGAATGCATTTTAGTTATGATGAAGACCCAGTTGAGACAAAGGTTAAAGGGAAGTTATCTATTAGTTGTATTTGTAGAAAATTTCCCGGGTGCAATTTAACACAACATAGGCTTCCCATGATACTTGCGCAGTCCAGGAAGGTTGAAATTACTAAAGAGTAGGGATTTCATTCTATAGGGATTGTGTGAGCGAGGCATGATGAATTCAGACTGAGAATTGGCTAACTGTTGGACCAATTTTGTCTGGATCAATGTGAGACGATCATGAGAGTGCACCAAATTCTTCTGAGTAAGAATGCATTGTATTGTTTCATGATTCCTTGGTTCATTATACAATAGAGATAGAAGGGTTTTGAGAAGAAACCTTTCCTGAGGAAAAATATTTGTGTTGTGGATTGATTTTCTTCTTTCTTTTACTTGGTGTGATTTTGCGATCATGTTTATTTTCCGCAATTAATTTGTAGAAGGATTCAGTATCTTGCTTTAGCATATTGCATGATCAAATTGAATCCCTGGGTATATAAATAATGTTTGTAAAATTTCTAAAACTACAGAGTCAGAAGTAGAAATGAGTTTCTGAACGATGGGAGTAGTTTCACAGAGTTCAGTCTTGGCTTTGAGCTTTTCAAGAAGTCACCTCGATCAGCTTTTTGCTAGAAGCTTCAAGCTCTCATCACGAAGAATACCTGTGTGCTGATCATGGTTCAGATCACATGGCACAATGATGGGACTTACGATTTAAAGACCAAGACCATAGGGCCTTTCCGGATGATGAGATATGCGGTCGATCTTGCCCATGGCGTTAACAGTGTTCTGGACATTGTCGTTAGATTTCTGGAGCCAAATCAAGGAAAATTTCCCCATAATCTCCTAAGACGACCTTTATCATTTGGCTAGTGTGGCAGTTTTTGAAGTGACTGGATGATATGACATTCCATTCCATCCCAGAAGAGAATAGATGCCTGAGCCTCCAGAAGAAGGTCGATTTTTTGATGATACAAAAGGACCTAATCATCTGAGGGATGTTTTTTTTCAACATGAGTTTGTTATTCAAAGGTTGTTCTTGAAATGAGAGAGCCCCAAGACATCATTGAGGCACCTCATCCTTCATCATTGATCGTGGTAAATGAGGCATGAAAAGGAATCTACGGGAGCAGCTTGGCAGGAATTAAACCGATGAAGAGGTTGGAGCCATAAAAGTGATGGAAAAGGGGTTGCTAGGGGATGCAATTAACAGAATGATCGATCAGGGTCTGGTTCGGTGGATCAAGAAATCCTTTAGTATTCCTGTCATATCCCTATCCGAATCAGACATTTCATGGAGGCCCAAATCCTTGAAGCTATGAGCATGGATGGAGAATCGTTTTGGTTGTGGCCTGATCTTAATCATGAGTGTGATCCCTCAGACGCTAGACTCATGTGATTTATAACCAAGTGTTGTGGTTGGCATTGGAGAAATGTGCATAAGGAAGCCATGTTGGGAGGCTGAGATTGGCATATGTTGAAGGAGACTTCACATGAGGAAGCAACAGAAACAATTGAGAAGTCGTGGAATCATGCGTGCAAGAAGTGAAAAAATTTGGGTTGAGTCTTCTTGTTGGTGTGATTGAACTGTGCGCAAAAGTCTTCTCTCTGAATTAGCGATATATTGCAGTGGATTTTCCAAGGACTGTGCCAGATTTTACTTTCTTTTAGCAAAATTTTTAACAGTGTGTGATCTAAAAAATTAATGTGTTTCTGTAGCCAGTGGAGCACACAGACATTCAGTTGTTTTTCTGAAATATGGTTAGTGGTTACATTTGAAACTATATCCTGGGAGTTTCAATGCAAACACATATATCGAATTTAGAAAATCAATACCTTGAAATAAGAATCAACTTCAACAGTATTAGCTTTTGGTGGACCAAAATCCTTTTCTATGGGGAGGTTTGATCCAGGAGGATTTAGATACTCTTCCCAAGGAGCACCAACGTGAAGACCAATTCATTGAAGCTTAGAGTTTTGTTAGGGTTTTTAATATTGGTGCCCATAATTTGATTTTTTATTATAAAATAGAAATTGAATATTTGAGAGGATTTTACTCAAAATTCAAATTTTAATTCATGTTGAAATTTGGCTGTTTAAAGGGATTATTCTCATCCCTAAGGTTTTTGGGATAAGGCCCTTGAAAGTAGAGATTTAGATATTTCCTCCACAGAAATATCAGGAGAAAATTTTAAGGGATATGAGAATTAATTTTCTCCTTGGAATAAGGGATAAGGAGATATTCCCTCCCTAGTTTTGGGCTCTTAAGATATATATAATGTTATTTTATGTACTTGGTAAAGGGGGGAGTAAGGAGAGCTTTTGAGTGCTTGAAAGAGTCATTTTCAAGTAGAGCTTGGATAGCTCCATAAGTCTTTTAGAGTTTTTTGATGTATAGTTGACAGTTCTCGGGTGCCCACCTTGATGTAAAAATCGATGTCCATCTATCTCTTTTCAGAAAGACAATAGATCAATTTTTCCCGTTGGAGGCAGATCTGGAGAGGTAGCCCAATGGACGGGGTGAAATTTGTTATCAAACCTGTTGTACGTACATTTCTATTCTTTATGGTTTGATTAACAATTTTCTTGCGGTTATTTTTAGTTTCAAATAAGTGATGGAATGAATATATATATATATATATATATATATATATATATATATATATGCATGTATCGTAAAGTAATCTCTTAAGCTCAAATTGAGATTAAAACAAGTTTCATATTATACATGGTTTGAGTGGCTCTCAAGGGATTACAAATCAGAAGATAAATGTTTAAATTAACTAAAAATTAGAAAAATAAATTCTAGTTACTGCAATAGGATTTCAATATTTGAAATTTTCAAATGGTATCATAGCTTATGTGATCATTCGGGAAGCTAAAAAGTAGAGAATATAATTTCATTGTTTAGAGGAAGTAGTAGGATGAAATTCTAAGAGGCTCCATAATACCTAGACAAGATAGAAAAAATTACTAGGCAGGGGTTTGATTCTCAATTTTAGGTTAGCAGAAAAATCCATTTTCCCATAATAGTGATTCGAGGAGGTAGAGGGAGAAAAAACAACTCATATTTTCACTGAGAAAATTTCTTGGTTGGACTGAGAGGGTTTTGCTGATCCAGGTGGATATTGGTGGTCACCCGCCTATTCCACTTGGGGCTCCACCATTGTCTATTTCAGTTTTTCAGTTTCGGCACAGTTTACTATTTTTAGCAGTTTTTCGGGTCCTAAACTTCCGGAGCCGTTTTGAGGCCCCAAACGACGTTTTTTGGGAAAACGGAGGGCAACATGGGTCCATGGACCGATGTTGCCCGTTCCAAATTTGTAGTCCTCGGATAGATCTTTCTAACGAGGTATGGTACGCGTCAAACGGAGATCGTATGCCAAAGTTACGCCCCTGGGAAATTGAAACACCAATTTACCCAAACGGGGCCCATAGTTTTGGCGCTTCATCTCCTAGGGTTAGGGTTTTGGCTGTTTAGGATTTCCCATTGTTTCTAAATGATAAATAGGCCCTTGAGCCTCATTGTAACTCAGTTCAGAGGCTTGTAGCCGCCACATCTCTTCTCAGAGATAGCTACCAGTGCCCTAGCTAGTTTTATTTCCATTCTGTCTGTAAGCAAATTTCAGCTCTTTGATATTAATGAAATGAAGTGTTATTTCCGCTGCATCTCTGTATTTATGGTTATGTGTTTATTCTGTTGCGTTCCTGCATAAATCCGGATCAGTGGTATCAGAGCGGTCTGCTTTTTCTCGATCCTTCCTTGCATGTCCCCAACGAGGTCGGGGTATAAGGAGCTAGGGCTTGATCTGGTGGAACCTTTGCAAGATCAGCCTCGCAAACCTCGACGGACGCCCATGGGGGACGAAAAGAAAGATGAGGGAGCAGGAGATCCTATCAAAATATTGCTCGAGGAGGGCCTCGAAAGACAAAGGAACGTGATGATGGATAACTTTGCTCAGATCCTTCAACGGCTACCCATCGGCGGCGCATCTGCATCCAGCAGCCACTCTGGAGGCGCGACTCCTTTTAAGGTACAAGTAAATTTTGACATTCCCATATTTGAGGGTCAAATAGACGCAGATGCCGTAGATAGATGGTTGAATTTGTTAGAAGGATATTTCTCGGTTCATGACTTTTCAGACCGGGAGAAGATTATTTTTGCACTCCTCAAAGCTACCCCCCATGTTAAGGACTCGTGGGAAACCTACTGTGAGAACAAGGACCAGACAGAACCCTCTCTGTTCTCGGCCGTACCAACTTGGAATTCTTTCCGAGACGCCATCAAGGAACAGTACTATCCCGTGGGGAGCTATGAGGACAAGTACATACAATGGACCACGCCGCGACAACAAAGGGATCAAGATGTGCATGAGCTGACGAATCTGTTCCATACCCTGCGCACAAAGTTGGGTATCAAAGATTCAGAGAAACATCTGGTGCTAAAGTATCGCAGCTGTCTGCACAAATACATTCAGGAGGAAATGGAGTTCCTTGACATCTCCTCGCTTGGTACGGCATACCGGTATGCCGCCAAGATTGAGCAGAAATTCAAGCAGAAGAAGCGAGACTTTGGATCTGCGAATCAAAAGCAAGGGAAAGGTGCTTCCAAACCGCAGAACAAAGGACCGAGCCAAGGCATGGTGGCTAAAGACAACTCATCAAAGCCACAAGAAAAGAACAACACCGCAAAGCCAAAGAAGGACACAGGAAAGTGGTGTGAGTTCCATAAGAGCTCCACTCACAACACAAGTGAGTGTCGGGCCAAGCAGTCGCTAGTGGCCGAGATGAGGGCTTCTGAGTCAGATGCATGCTCCGACTCCGAATCAGAACCTGAAAAGGGGAATGAAAAAGGGGAACAGATTATTGATGCGGAGCCCAACGCCACTGTTTCCACTACAAAGGTCTAGAAGGAGGAACCGGAAGATCCAGAGGAGGAGGAACGTCTCTTCCACTCCCAGATGTGGGTAAAGGGCTCCCCTGTACAGTTCATTGTCGACAATGGGAGCCAAAAGAACCTCATTTCAGCAGACGCCGTAAAGCGGTTGGGCTTGCCGACCACAGCTCACCCACATCCATACACCATCGGGTGGCTTCACCAAGGACGAGATCTCCGCGTCAGCCGGCAATGTCGCCTTCCCTATAGCATCAAGCCCTTCACGGATGAGGTACTATGTGACGTTGCTCCTATTGATGTTTCTGATGTGTTATTAGGAAAACCATACTTGTGGAAGCGTCATGCTGTGTATGAGTCTTGGCCTCGTGCTGTTATTGTTACTTTGGGAAATAAGTTGTACAGGATACCAGAGGTACCACCTCCTACCACTATCTCTTTGGTTACTGCAAAAAAATGTAGTAAGCTCATTTCCCAAACCAGGAAATTCATTTTCCTGATGATCCGCCCTGTGGCAAGAAGAAGACCAGGCCACGACCACCGTACAGTGGCTCCTTCCGGTATACCAACAACAAATGGATAAGGCTGGGGAGGAGCATGGGAATATTCACCTCACCTACTGTGGGTTCCTCTCAGACTATCAAAGTCATGCACCCGACTGATCTGACCCCTGCGCCGCTACCTAATGGACCGATCTATCGGTGCTCACTTCTGGAGAACGAGATGAAATCAAGAGGATTCGTGACGCGCGTAAAGGTCACATCAGACCAAGTTCATCGCCCTGTGGGAACCCGATCGTGTTGGTACAGAAGAAGGATGGGACGTGGAGACTCTTATTGACTATCGGGCGCTAAACAAGATCACTGTCTGGAATAGGTACCCAATCCCACGGATTGATGACCTTCTCGACCAACTCAAAGGTGCAAAATATTTCAGCAAGATCGACCTGAAGTCTGGGTATCACCAGGTACCAATTGAACCCTCCGATGTGTGGAAGACTGCCTTCAAAGCCAAGGAAGGCCTTTTCAAATGGCTGGTCATGCCTTTCGGGTTGACGAATGCTCCCGCCACCTTCATGAGGATGATGGACGACATCTTGCGGCCATTCACCAACTCATTTGTAGTGGTGTACTTGGATGACATTCTGATCTTCAGCCAGACTTGGGAAGAGCACCTCCACCACATCCGACAAGTCCTCCAAACACTGCGGCAACAAAAGTTGTGTGCCAATTTGGAGAAGTGCACTTTTGGCATGACCCAGGTTCAATATCTGGGATACATTATTGATGAAAGGGGGGTGCATGTGGATCCAGCCAAGATCCAAGTCATTCGGGATTGGCCAGCCCCAACCACTATAACAGAGCTTCGCAGCTTTCTGGGTCTTGCTAATTTCTATCGGAGGTTCGTGTTGGGATTCCAGCCACTATGCCCCATTGACGTAGCCATGCCATTTGCAGCTGCTCAGGCCAATTCAGCTCATGTCCAGTCTGAAGTTGACAAAGCCAGTAGCTTCATCGAGCGCATTCAACACATCCGCCAACAGGTTCATGATATATTGGACAGAGCCAATGCCAAGTACAAGCAACGCCATGATCAACACCGGGTGCCACACAACTTCCGGGTGGGTGACAAAGTATGGCTACATTTGCAGAAGGAGCGCCTCACTGGACCCCACCGCAAGCTTCGCCCGCTCCGATACGGGCCGTACACCATCACCAAGGCTGTAGGGAACAATGCATTCGAGCTCACAAGATTACACCATTCCTTGGTCTCGCACCTGGGTGTGGATCACCTTCTGCCCTACTTTACTTCTCCCACCTCACTGACACCTCGTACATTGGGTGCAATCACACCCAATCGAGTTAAATCCCGACCGCATGGAACAAAGCCACCACAAATTGCATCATGGACATGCAAATCAAGAACACTCGCCAAAGAAGATTCAACTACACGGTTGTTTGCCGTTTCAACTCTGCATCTACAGTAAGCTCACTGTGTGACCAAGTTCAGCAGAAATTTCCTCATCTCATGGAGGAACTTAACGCAATGGGGACCAGTGCTTCCTAAGGGGGGAGGAATGATCCAGGTGGATATTGGTGGTCACCCGCCTATTCCACTTGGGGCTCCACCATTGTCTATTTCAGTTTTTCAGTTTCGGCACAGTTTACTATTTTTAGCAGCTTTTCGGGTCCTAAACTTCCGGAGCCGTTTTGAGGCCCTAAACGACGTTTTTTGGGAAAACAGAGAGCAACATGGGTCCATGGATTGATGTTGCTCGTTCCAAATTTGTAGTCCCTTTGACAGATAATTAACGAGGCATGGTACGCTGGCCAAACGGAGATCGTATGCCAAAGTCACGCCCGGGAAGTTGAAACACCAATTTACCCAAACTAGGCCCATAGTTTTGGCGTCTCATCTCCTAGGGTTAGGGTTTTGTCTTGAGATTTCCCATTGTTTCTAAATGATAACAGGGCTTCCGAGCCTCATTGTAACTCGCCCGTAGGCCTCGTAGGCCGCCACATCTCTTCTCGCGAGATAGCTACCAGCGCCCTAGCTAGTTTTATTTCCATTCTGTCTGTAAGCAAATTTCAGTTCTTTGATATTAATGAAATGAAGTGTTATTTCCACTGCATCTCTGTATTTATGTTTATATGTTTATTCTGTTGTGTTCCTGCATAAATCTGGATCATTTGCAAAAGTTGAATCAATGTCGGTTGGAAGAGAATTAGCACATTGAATTGTCTTTTCTATGACCATGGACTAAATTGACATTTAGGGGGCTTCATATTTGTCTTCCAGGTTGGAGGATGAATTTTCTTGCTTATCAGGCTCAACTTCACAAGGTGTATGGTATATAGACAATGAAGCCTTAGCTCACATGACAGGGGTTAGAGAATATTTATTCTAGCTACATAAAGGAGCAATTGAACTTCCATATTGCGATGGGAAATAGGAACAAAGTGTACTCTAGCAGGGAGAGGTGCCATCGATTTTCAAAGGGAGTCAGGAGAAATTACCATCGCTACAAATGTACTACATGTGCTAGGATTGGGTATGAACATAATTTTAGTATCACAGTTACAAGATAAGTGACTTGATATCCACCTCATAGGGAATAAAGTGTTTGTCAAAAATTCAAGCTAGAAGAAGGCGAGATAGATTGGAGTGTGAAGCAAGAGATTGTATAGATTTTAGCTTGACTCTACAATGGTGCTAATAGGAAGTGATAGTAGCAATGGGAAGGAACTGAATGAGTTATGGCATATAATAATGGGAAATATACACCATGGAGCACTCAAAATTCTCAAGGAGAAAATGGATTCTAGAACTTAGTACGAAACACGATGATGTGTGCAGAGGATGCGTACTTGGGAAGTATGCTAAGGAAACCTTCCCAAGAAGTGATAGTAGAGCCGGTGGAATCTTAAGACTTATACATTTCGATATTTTTGTCCTGATTTCCACTAGAGCTCTCAGTGGTGTCAAATACTTCATCACCTTTATTGATGACCATTCCATGAAAACCTGGATATACTTCTTAAAGACCAAGGATGAGGTCTTCGATCGTTTTAGGGAGTTTAAGGCTCTCGTGGAAAATGGGCATGGAAGAATATTAAGGTGCTTCCCCTAGATAATGGTGGAGAGTATATTGATAAATACTTCACAGAATTGTGTATGAAGGAAGGTATCAGAAGAGAGGGGACAAATCCTTACAATCCACAAGATAATGGGTTAACGGAGTAGAAAAAAAGAACCATATTTGGTGTTGCAAAAGAAATGTTATACGAATAGGATTTTCTCAAATTTATATGGGCAGAGGCATGTAACAAAATAGTGTATGTTGAAAACAAGACTCCTCATAGAGAATTCGGGAAGAAAAAACTATAATGGTTCTTCACAGGGAAAAAGCGAGAAGTTAGTGACTTTAGGATCTTTATCACATGTTGGATTAGAAACGCACCAAATTGGATTAGACTACAGAGAAGGGGTTTCTCATTGGCTATAGCGTAACCTCTAAGGCATACAAGATATACATTCCTAGTAGTAGGAATATTGTAGTGATATGGGACACAAATTTCATGGAAGATTAAGCTTTCAATATATCTCATGAGATGCATGAAGGTGATAAGAATCAACGAGATGAAGCTCCATTGGTCCAGTAGTAGGGAAAACCAGTGGGACCCCAGTGGGACAGTCACAGGGATCCAGGAAAATGACCAGTACTAACATTTCCTTAGGTGTAGGGAATCAAGCAGATCTTAGAAGTCAGAGAAACAAAGGCGGGATGAGGAGGAGCTGGTTGAACCTCCCACCACTAGTTATAGAACCAACAAAGAAGTTCGTTAAACATTTATAGATGTAGAGGCATTTTTTAGAGCTCATAGAATGGACAAGAGAGAGTGCAAAAAAACTAACAGATATCAAGCCTTGGTAGCTCAGGTTGTAGAACCTTCGAGATTTTAGAAGGAAACATAGCATCATGTGTGGGTAGATGCCATAGTAAAAGAATACAAATCTATCATGATGAATGATGTTTGGGAGGTGGTGCCGAGACCTGAGGACATTTCAGTTGTAGGTTCTCGATGGATCTATAAGATCAAATATGTTGCATATGGCAGCGTGGATAAGTACAAAGCTAGGTTCATGGAAATGGTGTATGCATAGAAACAAGGGATAGATTATGAGGATACCATCACTCCAGTTTCCATATACACCTATATCCAGTGGGTTATATCCCTAACAACTCATATGGGATGGAAGATTCCCCAGATGGGTGTTATGACAACATTCTTGAGCAAGGTGACAAAGGAGGAGGTGTATATAGAACAACCAAAGGGCTTCAAGACTCATGAGAGGCTCACTCATGTGTACAAACTAAATTAAGCTCTTTGTGGGCTTAAGCAGGTGCCAAGGGCATGGTATGGTCAGATTTACGTCTACTTGCAAAAGATGAGATTCGTCAATAGCGACACAAATCCCAACCTTTACTATTTAATGGTAGAAGGTGAGATACTCATCCTATTATTGTATGTGGATGACATCTTCCTAAAAGGATCATCATGGTTCATAAAGGAGTGCAAGAGGAACCTAGAATTAGGGTTTGATATGAAGGATTTGGGGTTGATGCACTATTTTATAGGATTAGAAGTATGGAAGAAGGGCAGGGAGATATTCCTTGGGAAAGGAAGATACACTAAAAATATTGTGAAGAGGTTCAAAATGAAATATTATAGACTGATGTCTATTCCCATGATCACCAACTTGAAGAAGGTAGGTGCATCAGCTAACAATGATGTTGACCCCACCGTGTATAGATATTTCATTGGCTCTGTCATGCATCTAGTCAACACTAGGCCAGATATCTACTTCACAGTCTATATGCTCAATCAATTTATGGTAAAATCAAAGAGGGTATATTGGGAAGCAGTGAGGCATATTTTTAGGTATGTGTGTTGCACAATCGAGTATTTGTTGAGATACACCTGAGGGGATGCTGTCAGAGTATGTGGAATCATAGTTTCAAATTGGGCAGGAAGTTCAGTGGAAAAAAAAAGTACGTCTAGGTATTACTTCAATGTTGGATCATATATGGTTTCTTGGTGTACCCGGAACCAGAAGTTAGTAGCACTAATATCCGTAGGAGTAGATTCTATGGCAACAAGAACAACTACGTGAAAATCTATATGGATTTAGAAGTTACTTGTAAGCTTTTTTAGGAAGAGGATGGAGGCGACTAGTGTCTACTATAATAATCATAGTTGCATCAAGCTCTGTGAGAATCCAATGTTTCATGATAGGTCAAAACACATAGATATTCAATGTTGTTTCATCAAATATTATGTTCAGCATGGAGTGGTCTAGCTACAATATGTTCCCACAAATGAGCAGGTTGCATATATACTCAAAAAATCTCTAGGTATATCTAATATTATCTATTTAAGAGAATATATGGGTATAGAGGATAACCCATTTCATTAGTATGGATAGATTATTTTGGATGCTTCTTATTTGCTACAACAACAAATGAGAGGGAGTTGTAGTGCATATGAAAATTTGGCGGTAGTATGGAAGTGTCAACAATAGCATAGATGCAACATCAAAGTTACACAGTGGTTTGTAGGCAGTGGCCATATATCAACAACGTGATAGAGGGTGGTACAAAAACAGGGTGTTGTGGTAGCATGTGCAAGACTAGAGAGAAAACACCTTCCTCGCTAAGAGGGAGTGTTAGTTTTTGTAGCGTTAGAAGTGTTTTAGTCTCAAAACCTTGTGGGGAGGATAAAACACATGATATCTCCATAACCTATAAACTGTTTCTAGAAATTCCACCTAGAAGTTCCCCAATTATATTATTAGCGCATTTTTTATTTGTTTCCTAGGTATAAACATAGGGAAAGGGATTAATTAATTATAATTGATTTATATAAGGTTTGAATCATCTAGAAACTCACACAGATCTACTAGGAAATAATATGGGCCCTTGATTATATTGTTTTAATATTGGTCATTGGTATTCCAACAAAATATTATAAGAAGAAGTCGATGGGTAGATGGAAAAAACACTAGTTGTAGATACTCAGTGATCAAGGTGGTCTGGTTTTCCAGTAGTAGGTGATTCAGGAGTGAGATCGATCCAGTGATCGAGTAGCATGTGGAAAAGGGGAAGAGTAATAGAGTTCCAAAGGAGATTTCTAGTGCCCAAAAATTCAATGCAGAGAGGGACGATTTTCCCTCTAGGAACTGCGTAGAGGTTCTCTTGGGAGAGTTTGGTTCAGCCATAGGAGTTGAATCAGTTCCTCGAGGTTGGGGTAACTTTCCAGGAGGCCTAGAGAGTCACTTTCTCAGGAAAATACAAATATAACTGCAAGATTTAGTGAGTTTTGGAGGTAGATAATATAGAGACTGTGCAAGCACTATGTAGAGGCTCACGTAGGGGAAATTCATACAACCCAGTTAGGCCAAATTTTGGAACAAAATCAATTGTGGTGTTGAGGTTTTTTTCTCATAGATATTTTTCTACTATTTCTTGCAAATTAGAATGCTAGTTTGGCATCCAAATTATGGTACTCAGATTTTTTGTTGAAGAATAATAATAAAATCCTCATCTGTTGCACTGGTTTTTCCACATTGGGTTTTTCCAGGGAAAATTGTCCAAAAATAGTGGTGTTAAAAATTTATGTGTGTGTGTGCTAGAATTTTTCAGTTTCTAATGCTAATTTTCTTCCACAGTTTATTTTTGAAGGTTGCAGTGTGATTTATTTGATATTTTTCATAGAAGATAAATGGTTAAATTAACTAACAATTAGAAAAATAAATTCCAATTGTTGTAATAGAATTCGGTATTTGAAAATTTCACATTAGGTGCCTCTAAGGTTTTCAAGTTTTCATTATAATAAAGGATGTTAATATTTAAGGATTATAAATCCTAGCTGAAATACACAGAAACCCTCATCCGAACTTGTCTTGGTCCTTTAAGGAATCCTAATCCATGTTATTTAGGGTTTGAAGGTATGTGATAATATTTTATGAAGATAGGTTTTGTAGGTACTCAAAGGTTTTTTACTTGCATTATCTTGAAATTAATTCTCTGAGTAATAAAAAAATCTTAGGTAAGTAGTATGCTATTGAATTTGTATATTTTGGTGTGTTTGTCAATAAATATTGCAGGTTTGATGACTTGATAAATCAAGTTGGATCCTTGGGTAGAAGTTAATGAACCAAGAATACATTATCATAATTCATAGGGAGCCCATCAATAAGGATACCCCAAAAGGTTTGTAAATGGAGAAACTAAAGTTATGTTTAAGACCACAAGATCTGTAGTTAAACTTCTTCATGAAAAGGTACGATCATTTTGAAAATTTCCTTGTATTACTAAATTTATTATGTTTATGGTTTTGAATCTTAAATATTCTTGTTAGGGATATTAATCTATAGATTGAATCTACCATTGCCATATTATCTCTGGTTATTTGTTCATTTTCGTGAAACCCTAAACTTTAAGGTTCACTATAAAAATCTAGCCTTTTAATGCTTAGGATATGTTAATGATGAAACCCGAGTGTATTTAGGGTTTGTTGAGAAATTCTAGAACATATAATTATATCCTACTCCCTTGATGTTTAGGATTTTGGTAATGTTTTGAAGAGAGCCTCTTAGGGTTTGTCAATGATATCTAGGTTATATGATGAAACACCTAGATTTTTAGGATCAGATGAATTAAGGTTTATGATAAATCTCATGCGATACTCAATTTCCTAGGAGTGAAACCCTAATGTATGACTTACCACATAATTGAAACCCTAGTTTGGTCATATTGTTAAATTTTGATGTGTGTATCTATGGTTTACAATAAGCACCCTAGTAAAAGATTGATATAAGGAAATAATAATGAAACCATATTAAAATATTAATATAAGGAAATAATGATGAAACTCTAGATATGAAATGCTAGAATCTAAATTTTCTATTGATATCTATGATTTAATCTTATTCATGAAGTCTAGGGTTAATTGTGACAAAACCCTAGTAGAGTTTGACACGAAATTCTAAGAACATAATATTGAAAATTCAAATGTAAAATGATATGATTTTATTGCTAACTTGATTTAGTCGTTGATATCTAAGGCTTTAAGTCTCGATAATGGAATATAAGGTTTTTGACAAAACCCTAGCAAAGTTGTTGAAGTCTATATTATGAATAGATGTAACTCTTGTTGATTGTAAATCTAACTAGGTTTAGGTTTTAGATGTCTAAATATTGATTTAATACAATTACATGCTAACCCTATTTTGATAAAATTAATTTCATGCTCCTTTATATTTGTACCTAGTTTTACTTGTTGTTGAAAATTCACAGGTACATGATCTTCAAAATGTTGAATATGTTCACCTACCTCATAATTGTATATGACTTGATAACAATGATGAGAATAATGGAAAGAGGGAGCTGTAAGAATGATGATGACATTAAATATGGATAAATTATCTTATTTCCATAGAAAGGATGATGTTCCTGAAGAAATGAAGCTTTGAAGTATTGAAGTTCTCCGATGAAATGATGATGCACAAGAAATAGTCTATAAGAAGCTTGGATAAAAGAAAAGTTTGTATTTCCATATTTGAGAGGGACCTTGGTTAAAAAATTAATCTCTTTTAGTTGATAATTTCATATGAAAATCATAAGGATGATTGAGATTAGAGAATAGAAAAAGTACTACAAATAGGTTGTTCATGATTGATGAAGTTGCAAACAAAACTTGGTTATGTTGGAATGTGTTGAGGTTGATGTTGGTGCTACTAGAAAAGTTGAAGAAGGAAGCTTATGTATAAATAAGCTTGGATAATATTATGATGACCTAAACAACATCATAATATTTGAGGACCACAGAGATTTGTGAAAACTTGTATATATTTGAAATTTTGTTGTGTTTGTACAGGTAGATCTCTCAATAATAAGGTTGAAATATTTTGAAAGAATCCTTGGACTGATGTGTATATCTGATTTAGTTGATAGGATAGATAAAGAATATTGGGGTGACAAGATGCTTGGGAGGACATTTGGTTGGCTTGTGATGATGTTTAGATCCTAAAGTAGGTAGGGTATCATTGGTCTTGTGGAGTGTCGAACTTGGATATGATACCTATATCCTTCGATTGGTGTTAGATTTAAAGCATGATGGTACCTATAGTGGCTAAATCTTGGAACACACCTTAGTCCCACCCAATTAGATACTCTGGTCAAGTATCTAATATGTAGCACTACGTGTGTTGTAACTCTTTGTATAAACATATCGTTTTGAGTTTATCCTTGTAACTATATTTAATTATGAATACCTCATTGGTTAAGAGGGAGTGTTGAATAATGTAACTAGTGTTGGTATTCATAATTTATTTCTCAAAAGAAATAAAGAAAGAAAGAAAATATTGTTAAAAGAAAATTGACTTATTAAATCATGGGTTTCATTCTTGGGTCAAGGGTCAATAGGTAAAGCCTCCATTGTAGGCTTCTTGGATTATGTCTTGAGTCATTGTCATTAATATTTTATTCTAAATCCTTCTTGGCAATTTTGTGTCGAGAAAGAAAAATATTTTTTATACATATTCTCCTCCTCCACCTAGTCGGATTTTTAATCCTTCAATTTGGCCTAAATATGGGGATTAAAGCTACTATATATGAGAGTGTATTGTACCTATTGAAGCATGAGACAAGGAATTCAATCTGTATCTAAGCAGTGAAAAAATAAAGTGTGAGATACTAGAAGAAGAAGTATTTCATATGACAAGAAGAAATAAAACATAGTGAAGGCCTATAAAATAAGGGTCAATTCAAGAGGAGAAGAAGCTACTAGAAAGAAGCAATGAAATTATTGATAACTAATTCAATTGAGGCCTAACTTGGTGGATGGAGAAATCTTATGTATCTGGTCAAAAGGTCAAGTTTGACTCAATTTGATTTGAATCTACTAGTTGAATAGTTTCACTGGGTTTTCCACTTCATAGGGGTTTTTCCCTCACTGAGTGCCTACATATGGTGTCCATTTGTATTTAATGATATTCATGTTTTTATAGACATTTGATAAACAAGAACATAATGATAATAAGAAGAATAATAAGTTAATAATTTCACCTAAAACTATCAAATATTCAGAGAAATCAATTTAAATAAGCGCTAACTAAGTTGTCTTAGATTTATCGACAGTAAGAGCCATAAAAAGAGGGCGTCTTAGAAGTGGAATGTGTAAAGGTATGTGTTTTCGATGAGTTTGGTGTGAATAAATTATCATTGATGTAATATTCCTAGTTAGCTTTTAGCTAATTAGAATATTAATTTTTTCTTTTATTAATTAAGTAGATGAATAAAAGGGTGGAGGGTCCCATAAATCCAGTAATGGAATAAAAACTACTTCTTTAGTGTGAAAGTGGGACAACGTAGTAGTGGGTGGGGCCAAGAGGCCAAGAGAGCATCACAGTCTATGTGGAGGATATGAACCAAGAGTACATTGGAGTTATGATGTGGACCCAGGGTTGTGAGCGTTCCACAAGAATAAGAAGGGGGTGAGGGCAGCCATGAAAAGCATTCTAAGTTATTTGATTTTCTTGTCGTTAACGACTTAAGCATGCTTGAGTTGTTTAGCCAAGTCTACATTGTTGTTTAGCACATGGGTGTCTCCGAGCGAAGATCCCAACCTCGTCCTTGGGGGAATTTGAGTGCCTACTCAGGAGATGATTCCTACTTTCCTTGAGAGCAGATTTCATTATTTAGGCCACTTACAACCCCTCTAGATCAGTGCATTAACTCAGTGACTCGTGCACTCCAGCAACAGAGGCATTCAGGAGAGGGTGAAATTCCAAGGAAATTCAACTTGGAATCAAGTGAAGGGATCAACCCTTCAATAGTTGAGCTGCAGGGGATTTTTTGCAACATTTTATTTATCATTTCAGCCCATAGCTCTGCATACCCAGCAAAACTACGTTTCAAACCCTAGGTGGGTGATTTTCTGGGGTCAGCGAATCAGGAAATCCTTTCTATGTTTTTCTGGGTTTTGAGGGTAGAGTTCGGTGTCCAAAACCCATCATTATTTTAGCACCATAACAACCTCATATACGCAGCCCTATCTAGCCAGCAACAAAATTTACAGCAGGGCAGTGCAGGGAAAGAGTTCATTAGAGCAGCAGTACAGCAATGTTTCAGTGAGAGAGTTTGAGGGCCATCCCATCCATCTTTATCGGCTTGAGTTCTATCATTTTGAGCATTTTTGTATTTTATTTTCACCTCCGTATTAGTAAAATGGCTCAGCAGTTTCTGGCTCTATTTATGGCTTTTTATGCATTTTCCATGTTGCTACATGTTTTGTCTTTGTTTTATTTGAATTAATGCTAATTTCCTTTAAGGAATATTACAGTGGTATCAGAGCTCATAGAATTGGCTCGACCTGTGGATAAATTTGTCTATGACATATGAAGATAGAGAATACATTACATACCAGACAAGGAGGTACAAAAATAGAGAACGCAGGGCTGAGATCACATCTGGCGAAGGGGAATGCATTCCAGTGGAGGAGTATAAAGGGAAAGCTCCAATGGTGGAAGAAGATGATGGCAAGGATTTTGGAAATATCCTCCTCAAATCAATGCAGGAGCTAGCCAAAGAAATTAAAGAAATGAGAACAAGGAGACAGAGGGAAATACCGCGGGGGTTCCAAAAATGGAGAAGGATCGGGGACTTCTCACCATTTGGAGAAGAAACCAGTGGTGCTACAAGCATCACAATGTTCCACCATGCCCACTTTCTTAGCAGTAGGTACGAGAGTAGGAGGACCTCAGGAGTAGGAGGATCTGGGTGATTATTTCATGGAGTACCAATCTCATGCCCACTTCTTTTTTCCCACTCTCATGAGTAGGAGGAAGTGGGCATGTAGGACCAATCTCATGCCCACTAGGTACGAGAGTAGGAGGAAGTAGGCATGGAGGACCAATCTCATGCCCACTATTTTTTTATATTTAGCATGCAAATATAATCTAAAAGCTAAACTAAAACTAAACATAAAAAATAGAAGCTTTGAATGAGTCAAACGACAAAATAATGCAAACAATGGCCCTATGCCCCTTTTATTGAGCGGTGGTAGTGAAGAGAAGAATACTTAACCCCCTTGCCAAAGGGCCCCTAGACAATGGTTCTAGGTCCCGATGCAAGGATTTTGTTCATTCCAAGCTTTCCTTGGCGTAGTCTCCCTCTCTCTCTACTGTGTGGACTGAGCTTGTTGGGTGGCCAACAAGTGAGTCCCCTCTGTCTGCAGTTTCGGGTCACACACTGCTAGTATTTCTTGGGCAATTCTGGCCAGCATAATAATGTGATCACCCATTCTTCATCTCATGGTGGCTTTGTATAAGGGATTTCAAATCCTCTTTCCCTCCCTTGGTACATTGTGGATGGTGACCCAAGGGAGAGGTATGATTCCTTTGTGTGCTCTAAATATTCCATTGTGTGCTCACATAGTGTCTAAGGAGGCGTTGGTGGCTGTCCTTAGGCGGCTTCAAGTAAGGAGTAACTTGTCCTTTTCTTTATGTGGTCTTGGATAGTGACATTTCACCACTCTCAGGAATGCGCACTTATCGGGCCAAAAGGCATGCAGAAGGCGCTCTTCTCGAAGGATAATGCTTGCAGAAGGTGCTCTTCTTGAAGGATAATGCGTGCAATCATCACTTAAGACTAGTTCAAATTTGATTTTCCTTAAAACCTTGATATTTTTAAATACTTTTCAGATCTTGTCATCTTCTTCTGTACGATTTTCAAGTGTTACCAATTGCCCCTAATATGTGAGGTCTAGGAAGTGTTAGGAATTTACCGCAGCAGTAAAACAATTTACGGAGAACATAAATAATTTACTGAGAGAAATAAATAAACATAACCATGAAAGAACCCAGCAAAAAATCACATAAACATAAACACAATGTTTATCCGGGAAAACCCCAAATCCGAGGAAAAACCCAACCAACGAAATTTCATTAACCATTGGCCAAAACCCTGGCCAATCCGGCCAAGTGAGCCTTCACCGCTCACCTCCAAGCCTACATTACAATGAAGTCTTTCCAGCCTTTTTATAGGCTCCATCACATGCAATACCATGGGCCAAAACCATGGGTGCACAAAACCATGTGCCCCAAAACCACTACTGTTTACCCTAATCAACATTGAATCTAACCCGAGTCATGTTTACCTAACAATTCCTCCCTTAAACTTGACTTGGGGATTATTGACTAAATCCAGCCAAACCTGCTAAATGAGACAACCCCGCTCACTCTAGCTCTTCCCCCCTCAAATTTTTACCCAGGGTAATTGTTAACTTGACATCCCCCCTATCACCTAGGTCTAACCTAGACTTTACCAGTGATTACCCAGGGGTACGCATGCCATACCAGGTCTTACAGCAGTATGCCCATTTACATGTGAAATTAACTCCATTATAATGATGTTTTTTTTTTTTTTTTTCATTGTTGCTTCGCTTTGTATGACCATTCTCTACATTCATACATGATGTCCTCTTCAAAGAGGACATCATAGTTATACATCAATGTCCATATAAAAAGAATCCATCTACCGAAATACATGGGTCACCAGCCTCTGTAACCGCCAGTCCTCTAGGAATTCTCTTCAAATACATGGCTCATCAATTTAATTAATTCACCCGAAAATATTCTCTCTCATTGACACATTCTGTCAAACACTTTTCTCTCACAGCTAATGGCTTTCTATTGTAGCACATATTCTTTCACATCTCATGGATGCAGATAACATAATAATTGAGGGCGGTCCTGTCCATTGTAGACATAGTTTTCACCATCTCCAATAAAGCTTCCACCAGGATGACCATCAAAACCTCGATGGTTGCTTCATCCATGTCCTCCGCCTACAACAGCATTATCCTCGTCATCGTTGTGTCGACTCCAGCTCATGGAATGCTTTTCATCAACCAACGCAATGAACAACCCCGAGACTGACTCTACCCTGAGTCATGTTAACCTAACAGGAAGGACTGTATAGCCTAAATACATTATTGTTTCTTTTCTATATCATGCGTAGAGAGAGAGAGAGACTTGCGTGAAGCCTTGGGATGGAACACACCCTGCACCATTTCCAATAATGACCAAGTCTAAGGGATCCCTGCAAGAAAATACAATTTACAATACATTTACAAAATTTCAATGAGGCAGGCATGTCCCATGCTCATGATGCTATGGCTAGTTAAAAAAAATTGACAGATATATTTTTTTTCTGCATCACTACTATGGTAGTGACGCTGGCGGTTGTTTACGACGACTGCTAACGCCCTTAGGCGCATTTTTTCTTTGATGGTAGGTGGATTGTGGTACTCGTATGCGTAAAATTAGTATGGCATATAGTTGCGTAATGTACGCATAGGTGCTGGCTGGGACCTTCTCGTGTAAGCATTGTTAACAAAGATCCCTATGGAGGCACGGGTCTTCGACGGATCTGATCAAAGTGAAATTTGTAAGGTATGATACCATCTTGACATGAAAGCTTTTGTCGTAGTTGAATTTTAGGAGGATTGATGACATCTGTGGACAATTATGCTCCCACAGTACCACCCGAGAGAGGGGTGATCCAAGGTACTACATCCTTTTTGGAATATAGGTGTTGAAGTCGACAAAAAGGAAGCCTCAACCGAATGAGGGGTTTCCAATATGAGGGATTGGGAACCTTGATGTGGTGGGTTTAACATAGGCATGTTGGCGAGAGGTGACTAAAAACTGATGATGGGGATTCAGTGGCCTGAGGTTGGAGTATACTTAAGCAGCTTGGTGGCAGTCATATTTATTTCTAAAAGGGAAAATCCTGGAGTCGATAGGACTTACAGGGCGGGTGTAAACCGGCTATGAATTTCATGATGGTTTGTGCATGGGGGGTGAAATACTCTGACCAAGGGTGTTTAGGGATTGTTGCCATGGGAGAAAATATGAAATGCGAGGGTGAGGGGACGAAGTGCACCATTTGTAGTCTTTTTACACTTACCAAAAGAATAAAATAATGGGGTTTGGTTTGTACAAAACACAGAGACCGGTACCCCAAAACATGAAAGTGTTTGCTCATTTATGGTGTGAGGAAGGTATTTTGCTAAGAGTGGGGGTCCCATTGGTTGGTCTCATGTGCAGGGTTGATGAAGCGGATGAAAAAAATATCACAGATGGGATTATGCTAGTGGAGGTATGGTGGGCCAAATGCAAGTCGCAATGGTGCGCGGTTTATCTACTTGTACAACCTGGTCGTCTGGGAAGGGGGTTTTAGTTTGTATGGTAAACTTGACCTTATGCATGATGGATGGATGGGCATGAGGTGCTTCTCAGACTAAAGTGGTATGGCCATGGCATCAATTTTTTTGTGATATGGTCTACTACGGGTGACAGGCACCATGGAGGGGAGGCTCTACCGACCAACGCAGATGTTTATCATGTGCAGGATGGGGTGATGATAAACACAGTCATATATGAAGACCCTATGGTTTATTTATGATGGAGAAATGATGTCAGGATATGCAAGTTTTTCTGGGACATGATCATGCTACAGGTAGAATGATACCTACTCTGGAACTTTCAGTCGATGGTGCTGGGGTACGTATAGACTGGGTTTGTACCGATTTTGGGTGAATTTTTCCCTAGATTGTGTGGGTGATCTGGGCAAAAAAGCACCTTCTTTGCGCATAATTTTGAGGGACAGACATGCGAGGGCACTCTTTTCCCCAATTTTAGCGTGCCTTAGGTGTGCCTGTGCGAAAGATAGGCGCGCACTAAGTGTGCCAGTTTGAGGGACAGGCTGAGGTGAAAAAATTCTTTAGTTTTTTTCCCCTTTTTGTGTTTTTTCTCTGTAGTGATGGGTACCTATGTTGATGATAGATTAGTGTGGAGGGAGCGAGACTAGCTCGAGATCTGAATTGATTTAGCTGCTGATGTTGGGGCGCATTGTTAGTTGGCATTATGGGGCCTTTTGAAGTTTTCTGAAAATGAGTTTTTTCGGTCACAAGACCGATTACTATGGTGCATTATTCAACACTGGTGCAAGAGGCGAAACATGTTCGTGTTGCATGGTATGAAATTGATCATTCGTCCTGAGATGGATATATATTTTTTGATCGGGTTACCACCTCAGGGAGAGGTACTGAGGTATCCACTCCCTTCAGGGAGAGTGGACTTGGATAGGTTCCAGAGGCGTCATTGTGGTGGGGTGCCTCTTACAGAGGGCTTCATCAACATTGCATCAGTTATAGATGTGGTAGAGCGGTGTGCTCTGGAAATGATCATATGACTGGTGGGGTCATTTTCTTCGCATTAGGTGTCTAGCCCACAGGTTTTAGTTTTTTGCCGACTGAGGTCCGGGTATTCTTTCGACTTTGCCTGCTTTTGTTTTGACGGGATTGTGCCACAGTTTAAAAAAGGTCCAACATGGATCTAAGTCATTTTTGTATGCCAAAATCTTGTGCAGCATCATGTACGAGAGGGTAGTGCTTTTGAGGCCAGTGGTGGCGGTGCCTATTGGGTGGCCACGGGAGCCATGTATGAAGAGGTGGGCTCTATTAATGCCACAAGGCGGTGGGGGCATGGTGGGGCATTATTGGAATGCCACAATAGAAGCTTGGTTTGAGGCCAATCCACAGATGTTCTTACCATATCCGTATGAGGGAATGGACTTCCAAGGCGATCCAGACATGGGTATCCCTTTTGGTTACGTTTGGGGGCCTACAGGTATGTTTTATATGTTCTATGCACTTGTTTGGGTATATATGTACTTATGTGTTTTGCTAGTGACACTAAAATTATTTTGGTTTCTTGTGTAGATCTTGGCAAGGTGGGCCGCCCTGTGGCTTGACTAGTGGGCCACAATCCTCCACGATGACCTCGGGGTGGTCATGGAGGAGGCGATGCAGGTGGACCAGGTGGTGGTGTTGGCCATCCTGTTTATGGTGCTAGCCCTTCTGGGGAGGGTAGCAGCTCGGCTATAAGAGAGGTTGCAGTCGAGCGAGCTCGTGTTGATGTGGTAGAGACTTGCATTGCAGAACCGACAGCTTAGGTTTATGCTCTTGAGGACTTATGGGGTCGAGTGGCCCACTTGACCTAGGGGATTCCTGCTCGAGGTTTCATGGATGACTTCGAGGAGGTCTGGTTGGAGACAATGATGGCCCACGAGAGAGATTATCGGGCGACTCTACATTGGGTGGTGATCGTATTTGTGATGGCAGCTTCGGTGGTGGTAGCGGGAGTAGTGGTGGGTCTAGGTGCCCCTCTTGAGGGGGAACCCCCCCTAGAGTAGTTTTGTACATAGGGAAATCACCCGTTATGGGGATGCTTCCCTTATTTTTGATGACTTTTGTATTTGTGGGTTGGAAATTGGGCCAATGACACTATTTTTTGTACTCAGATATACACATTTTGATATATGTGTATATATATATATATATATATATGAGAGATATTTTTTACGGCTCTACATGATATATCACCCATTTCAGTTTATGTATTTTGTTATGTTGATGGATTTTTTGGTTTTATGCATGATGGTTTATTTGAGATACATTCCAATTTAGGATATTGTCAGCTATGTGATCAGCGGTTTGGTTTTGACTCCGTAGTACATGTGAAAATGTGATATAGTCAAATTGTCTGCTTAATCCCTTGGCACACAAATATTTTCTAAACAGATGTGTATCTCTTGTCTCAAATGTTTGGTTTAGTTTTGATAATACTAATAGGGAATCTAGGTAGACATGCATTTAGCATATGCCGTGATGGCATAAGTCTGATGATGGCGTCATATTCTACCTGATTTTTTGTCGCTGAACCGATGCAGACTCCATTTGAATAGAGTGGTGATCGATCAGGGTGGTAAATGACCCAGGTAGCTACGGATAAATTTTGAGACCATCTTGATGCTCCATCAACAAATCCGAAATAGGGTTCTTTTTTGTGATCCATGGTGATACTATGAGTGCTTTTCAATAAGTATTTGGGTCAAAAATTTTGAGTGGTTGGGTTTTTGTGTACTTTCACTCTAGGGGTAGGGCCGAATTGGCCCTTTTGGGTAGAATTTATTGAGGTAAAGGTTGTTGACGGATTTATTGAGGCAATTCTTGTCTGGTTTCGTCAAGATGTATGCCCCCTATCGGAGGCAATGTTTAATGATGTAGGGTCCTTTCCAAAAGGTTTCAAACTTTCCTGGCCCTAAGGGCTCTTTTGCGACATCATAGCAGAGGACTAATTCTCCCTCCGTGAATGAGAGAAGGGTGATGTGGCAGTCAAATTATGCTTTTACCCTTTTCTTGTGGGCCTCATTGTGTTGGAGTGACTAATGTCGATTTTTTTCGACAAGCTCTAGTTGTACTAGGCACTACTCTAGAGGCTAGGTGTCATTGAGGAGTTCAATGGTAGCATGCAAATTTGGGATTTTGTGAAAACCAATGCAAAAGCGCAAGGTACCTTGATCTTTTGCGACAGGACTAACGTGGAAATCCTGGGACAAGGGGGGGTGGTAATCCTATCTTTAGCATGCGATGATATAAATTTTATGTGGTGGATTATGTCATCGGCATCTAGTGGGGGAAGAATCTCTGTAATGGGATTTTGTATGAGCGCAAGGTTGGGCTCCCCGCTCGGATGTTCAATTTCCGGTAGGTGGAAATTATGCCTGCCACAGAGGTGCCTCAAGGTTTACATTAGTAGGCATGACTCTGGTGTGTGATTTTGGCCAGTGAAGATGGTGCACGGTATCACTGAGCCAACGGAGTAGATAGTGTGAGATTCTATGCTACTCGTTGTTCCTGATGTGGATTCTTGGAAAGGGTCGATCGTAGAAGAGGTTGTCTTATGCTTCCATTTCCGTATTGTTGGCTTAGGTGTGTCTACCTCTTCGGTGGAGTGTATACTCAACGCAGCTCGTGCCTCTCTCAGCTTGGGGAGATGCACACACTTAAACATATGGTGAAAGTAAAAAAAAATCTGGCAATAAGTGTGCGTGATCTTCTCTTGGTTTAAGAGAAGTTTCTGAGGGAGAGAAGAGACTATTCTGATATTGTTTGCAAGAGGCTTGAGTTCTCTGCATTGGTTGATTCAGCGATTGTTCAGATCACATAGGCCACATGTTATCCTAGGCTTGGTTGGGGTTACGCTTTGTTTATGGGTTGTCCTATCTTGCCTGATACACCATTGCAGGGGTGGGAACATTGCCCCAGTGATGTACTTTTTATGCCATTCTTGTAGCTCATCCTATCTCTTCTCTATGCTATTAATCATGTCGATGGTGGGACGAATTTGGGAGGAAAAAGTACAGTGTTGCTCATAATTATTGCCTTGACATATAAGGCAAAATATCCTTGATATGAAGGTTTCGTCGAGTTCAGTTTGAGGTCTGATGGGGAACTAGCGCTAGAAGGCTGCTAAATTGGGGCAATGGACAACTGCATGGTCTATCTTTTTGCATAACTTACATGCTGGTTTTCCCTGTGGAGAGCGGTTGGGTGTAACTAGGGGTTCCCTGGTGGGCTGTTCTTCAACCTTCAAGAACATGATGGATGCGCTCATCTCATCTGCTTGGGTCATGGAGCTGCTTGTGGACTCGCCATCCATGTCATATTCTTCGGCAAGGCAGACTATGGCTAAGCCAAGGCTAAAGAGGGCTAGTCAGAATTGAGGTATATAGTGAAAATTCTCCAAAAGGTGATTGTCGGCGCATAATGGACATGTGAATTGTGCTGCCCACAATCCAACGTAGTAAACCATTTTGATTGGATACCATCTATGGATGAGCTCCAAGGCTACGCATTCTTCAAGGAAGTGACCACATTCATCGCATAGCATACAACGTATAATGGGAATAACTGGGGGACTTTCTACAACCCTTATTTCTTATTGCAAGTATAGGATGGTGCGAGGTACATTTCTTGATGCCTAGGTGGAGGGATCCTCTTGATAGGATCGCTTGATGGCATGTAAGGCATCTCTATATCACGGAATCTCTGGAAAATGGTGGGTATAGTGCCCATAGTTGCTGCGGAGAGCACATGTTTGATTGTTACGCAGCGCTTTGCCTTTACCTTTGGTGGTAGGCTCCTTTTTATGGGAATGTGGCGTCATGATGTCTATTTTGGAGCCAAGGAGTGGTTTTAATTCATCCAGCTCCAGACAGATGTGGGTAGGATGACCTATTATGTCACATATGGCACAGACTGGTGATTCCTGTTGAATGGAGGGGATCACCCTCTTCTTTCCTCTCTTCTTGGTTTTCTTAGCCATAGTCCCCGGTTTTGCAATGGGAACTTCCTTTACAAGGGTGGTCTCAACGGTTTCTTGGATGGGTGAGGGCTCCTCAGGACTGAGGGGCTTCAACCCTATGGCAGTAACATGGGTGGCTCATGTTCTGAAAGGGGGAATGAGGTGCCAAACTGGTAATTCCAACGATATGTTGGGTAACACCAGCATTGCCAAAACTTGTTGGGAGACGAAGCCATCGAGGGGGTAGAGGAAAGGGGTTTGGGAGGTGGCGTAGGCTAGAGAGGTTGTCGTGGTCGATGCCTTGGTGTCATTACTTCTTGATTCCGTGTCCTGACTAGCCTCGGTGCTTCATGTGGATATCATGCACGACGGACACCCTGATCTGCTTGGATTTCCATCCGTAATGTACCTAAGTCTCTCTCTCTCCACTTGATCCATATATCTACCACATCTACACAAAAACATCATTTTTTTCAGTGTACATATCAGCAAAACTGCATTAACTTACACCAAAACTGAATCTCAACCCATAACAGCACTGAAATCTCTCACATCTAACAGGTTGCACTTTTTGGGCGAATCCTGAGCCTGGTCACACTTTTCAGGCCAAAACCTGTGTCCCAGGTCACAACTTTTGCCCCAAAACGTGCGACCCAACCGTAATGATGAAGTAGGGGCAGTTACTGAGGTTCAAAACCCTAATCTGAAATTTGAATCCATCAAAAACAAAGAGTAGGATTAGGCCTCTTACCTGCAACTGATGGATCACGATTCCAATGGTCGGTTTGTCCACTAAGATAGACACAAGATTTAGGGCCTTCTATCCTCTCCACATTCACCACAACTACACAAGAAAATCAATGATTTTGGAGGGAAAATGCCTTATTAGAAGAAAACCCCTATTTTTTCTTTCACCCGCTACGACCAAACCGTAGCCCTGTTTGACACATCGTCTACACCGTTGGAAAGATCTCACTGAGCACTCAAATAGGTATCTATCAGTTTTTCATGTTTTGATACTTCACCAGGACACATTTTGTCCATGAAGGGTCTATTCACCTCTTCTCAAAATCAAATTTCTTCACTTACAACACTTGTACTTGGGGCACCACTTTGCCTCCTTACTCGTCTTCGTTCGTGTTGATTTTCATCATGAACTACCCTATTGTACTCATGCTTTTATGGTCCCCCATTGGACCTTTACTATGAGGCAACACCATCGAGTCGCCCTTGTTTAGAGCATCCGAGTCGAGTCATCATCACATTCATGGAGTCTCTCCCAAGTCCCTTTGTACCCCGCTATAGTCTTCCATCCTTTCTTACTTGGTCCCTCTCTCGTGTCACACATTATGGCCTTCAGTATCCTTGTCCCCTATCCCTCATGATATTGTTTCAGTCGCTACTAAGCCATTCACGCCCTTTATGCTCTAATAAGGGAATTCGTCCAACCGCTCCTCCATATCCCTCATTCCACCATCATTATTAGTGTCTATCTGTTCATCACTCTACTATTTTCCCTCATGACTTAGTTGGGGTGCCCTTATTGCCTTACCTATGGCAGACCTACTTCTGTCGACATCAACTCATTTACTCCAGAAGCCAGGTCTAGGGGGCAGTGTACCTTGGTTCGAGCACTTCCTAGCATGATTGTGATCTATACACTCGATGGTCCAGTGATGCAGCAGCAGCTATTGGTGATTCCCAAGTGTGTGTGATATGTCTCAACCCTCATGAGGGGGTGGCCCTGCAGGTAGCCCCCCACATGCTCGGATGACTTCTTAATTTCCGCCCTTGATACTGCTCCTCTCATTTGATGATATCGGCCTCAACCGCTTGCAGCGCCTCTTTGATTTGCATGTATCAGTCAGATTTTGCAAGCCCTTCCCCGTGTGTAGGGGGCATTTGGGTATATTTGTATCTCATGTACTAAAATCTTCTTGTATAAGTCCTGAAGATTATTCCAGGCATCACATGTATGTGGGATTGATCATTTTATTTATCTAGCTCATGTTTAGGCCAGCACATGCTTCATTATTGCGTTCCGTGGTTTTCTAGGCACCTTATTCTTTGTACTATTGTCTCGACGGGCATAGGTATGCCTCCCCCGCCACCTTTAACACTAGTACTACTTCATCACCTAGAGACTTGTTGCACCTGTAACTCTCGTCTCCTCTAGGTCTAGTCCTTTAGCACATTAGACTACCTTACATTTCTCTCTCTCACTTCCCTCTCGATGCCTAGTGATTGAGTTCTTACAACGTACTTCGGTCATATGATTTTCTCCTAACACTCATACGTTGGGGGGCAATTTGTTACACCATTTTTTGGTCATCTAACCCATTATCATTAGATGAACCCAAGTACACCATGTAAGACCAATTTTACCCTAAGTAAAATTGCTTTCACCTTGTAAATAATTGATTTTTCAGTCATATTTAACTCCAAAATGTTAAAATTTGACAAATAAATCATTATTTATTTAATTATTTCTTAGGAATAAGTTATTCAAATTAATATTTAATAATATTCCTACAATTTGACTAAATCATTTATAAATAATTAAATAAATCATTATTTATTTAATATATTCCACCATCTCCTAAAATAATAAATAAATCATTTATTTATTTATTGTTTATAAATAAAGGAATTGACCCAAGTCAAAAGACCTTTTCCCTTCAACAAATATAATAAAATATTCCTAAAGGGTGATTCTAGAATTTAATTAATAATATTCTATTCATGCACTGAGTTCTAGAACACCCCAATATTTTGTTATAAATAGAAGGGTTTTCCCCATTCATTAGTCACCACCATTGCATTAGATCACTCTGGATCTACTCTTGGTCACCATTTTCCATTTTTTCTTTGTGAGCTCCCATTGAGTTCTATGTTTGTCTGGGTTTTCTACACCAATAAGAGAGAGGAATTTTAGATCTGAAACACTGAGGACTTTCAAGAACCCATCCCATCGAGGAGAACCGGAAAACACCTTTCTTGTTTTCCTCTCAGGTGCCCATTCTTTAATATATTATGCAAAATTTTTTAAATATACTGTTTTGTCTTCACTTATTGGGATGTATTGTGTATGTGAGCCATATTATATTTATCCCGCTTAATGTCTTTTGTGCTTAGATCTGGATTTGTGCAGCAGACTTAAAGATATTTTGCAGCCATAATCGATGTTAGGGCTATTTTTTATGCGTAGCTAAAGTGATCTTTTACGATGAAAGATTCATACTAACAACCCCACTTCATCACTTTCCTCCACTTGTAAATCCCCCATTTCCCCCACAATTACATATCATGGCAACATGGTATGCTCCCTTAGTCCTTCATTTACCTTCAGTTGTTGTACCACAAGATTATCAATCCAAGATTCCATTATATGATGCTAGTAGTTCTACTACAGCTCAACGACATGTGGACAAAATGGATGACTACTTTGATAGACAGGAAATAGATAATGAAACAATTAAACTTAGGATGTTTTCTCAAATTTTAGGGGGAGAAGCAAGAAAATGGTTTAAAGGCTTAACCCCTAATAGGATAAATGAACTCCCTGCTTTCCATCAATTATTTTTAAAGAAATGGGAGGTCAAAAATAACCCTCTCCGGATTCTATCAGAATATGATAACATTAAGAGGAATGCTGGAGAAGGTGTTCAAGAGTACTGCACTAGATTTAATAGTGTGTAAAATGCCCTACCTATCTATATGAAACCACCACAAGGCCTAGCTCTAATGAAATTCCGTGATGGATTTGACCCTGAAATGGCCTATCAATTGAGAGAAAGGGAACCCCTCACTTTAGAAGATATGCAGAGAGGGGCAGTAAGTGTGGAGGCAAATCTGCTTGCAAAAAGAGCTAGGATGACAAATGAGAAAAGGGTGACATATAGAGATGAAGTAGCACCTTCCACATATGATTCAAGACTTGATAATTTAGTAAAACCACAGAAATGATGATGGATAGGATGAGTGTAAATGAGAGAGCTTACCCTAGAGAAAACCAAACAGCTACTCAAAACATAAATCAGTCCCAAAACCAGAACCAGAAACTTTAGAAGAAACCCACCTCAAAATAGAAAAAGAGATTCTGATCAACAAATCAGACCAAATTTTCAAGAAAATTATGTTGATGAAGATGGGGGAACAATAGAAGAAACAGAGGAAAATAACATGAACATGTTGGGAGTAAACAATGAGGATATTGTTTTCCTCAATGAAGAAGAACAAGTCACATACATTCAGGATGAGGAAGAAGGCCTAGAATTAGAAGATTATAAACTAGGCTTTGAAAATTCCATAATGGAAGAACATAAACAATATGAATTGAGAATTAGAAAGAACCAAGACAATCCCAAGAAGAAATCCCCTGAAAATTCTGCCAAAAATAGCCCTGTAAATAATTCCAAAAAGATAGCTGAAAACAATAACATAGTGGCTGAAATTTCTGATCAAAGCAAGGGAAAAAACACGCAGATTCATGACAAACATAGTGGTGACCCTAGTAGCTTTAGCACCTCAGCTATTGCTCCTGAAAAACCATTTTAACTGCTATAAATAATAAAAACCAGCAAGCTGATTTTGTTGAGAAAACAGTGACTATAAGGACTGAATTAAACATTTCCAAAACTCAAACTCCTTTCAGCATAGAGAGTGAAATTTCCATATAAAAATCTCCATCCCTCTCACTAAATTAGTCACTCATGATGTATACAGGTCCCAATTGTTAAAGGCTTTGAACATAGGAGATCACAATGACTCTGTTAACTTAAATGATGACAAACCTGAGCTTCTGTTTGGACCAGAAGTAGGAGGAAGATTTAAAGAAGGAGAAGTTCCTCCTTTTTATGTCAGTTTAAATATCCATGATAAAAATTTACATAATGCCATGCATGATTAAGGAGCATCACATAACCTAATGCCCAAAGTGATAATGGAAAGATTAGGCCTTGATGTAACTAGACCCTATAAAGATTTATACTCCTTTGATTCCAACAGAGTCAAATGCGTAGGCCCAATAAAAGATCTCTGTGTCAATTTAGCACAAATCCCAGCCAAAATCTTATTCATGGAAATTTTTGTGGCTGATATACCCCCCAAATATGGTATGCTCCTTTCAAGATATTGGGGTGCTAAATTGCAAGGCACAATGCAAATGGATATGACTTATGCCACCATCCCTAACTTCAGTCAACCTAGAAGACTTTATAGGGAAACACACATGAAATACATGGTGAGTAGCCAAGAAAG
>JAXQQM020084017.1:0-20721 GCA_034641835.2 Pinus albicaulis
GCATCTCTGTATTTATGGTTATGTGTTTATTCTGTTGCGTTCCTGCATAAATCCGGATCAGTGGTATCAGAGCGGTCTGCTTTTTCTCGATCCTTCTTTGCATGTCCCCAACGAGGTCGGGGTATAAGGAGCTAGGGCTTGATCCGGTGGAACCTTTGCAAGATCAGCCTCGCAAACCTCGACGGACGCCCATGGGGGACGAAAAGAAAGATGAGGGAGCAGGAGATCCTATCAAAATATTGCTTGAGAAGGCCCTCGAAAAACAAAAGAACGCGATGATGGATAACTAGTATCGTCCAACGGCCGCCCACCGATAGCAGATTCGCATCCAAGAGCCACCCTCGGAGCACCCCTTAGCGGCACGTTTAAATTCTTGGACACTCTGCTATTTGAGGGGAAAATAGATGCAAATGTCGTATGATTGTTGAATTCATAGGAAGGATATTTCTCCCCTACCTCGCTTACTTTTCCGACGTGGAGAAGATTATTTTGCACTCCCTCAAAGCCGCCCCCCATGTCAAGGACCGGTGGGAAACCCACCGTGGAGAAGAAAAAAGACGAGATAGAACTGCTCTCGGTCAATTCCACTTGGAATTCTTTCCAAGACACTATCAAGGAACAATATTATCCCATGGGGAGCTATGAGCACAAGTATATACAATGGACGACGTTGCGGTAGCAAAGGGATCAAGATGTGTATGAGCTGACGAATTTGTTCCAAACCCTGCGCACAAAATTGGGTATCAAATATTCAAAGAAACATTTGGTGCTGAAGTACTGCAATTTTTTGCACAGATACATTCAAGAGGAAATGTAATTCCTCAACATCTCCTCGCTTGGTCCTTCCCTAAGATACCTGCAGATACGCCAAGATTGAGCAAAGTAAATTCAAACAAAGAAGCGAGACTTTGGACTGCGAATCAAAAGCAAGGGAAAGGTGCTCCCAAACCGGTGAAACAAAGGACAGAGCCAAGGCATGGTGACTCAAGACAACCCGTCGAAGCCACAAGCAAAGAACAACACCGCAAAGCCAAAGAAGGACACGGGAGAGTGGTGTGATTTCCATAAGAGCTCCACTCACAACACAAGTGAGTGTCGGGCCAAGCAGTTGTTGGTGGCTGAGATGAGGGCTTCTAAGTCAGATGCATGCTCTGACTCTGAATCAAAACTTGACAAGGGGAATGACAAAGGGAAATAGATTATTCATGCGGAGCCCAACGCCACTGTTGCCACTATGAAGATCCAGAAGGAGGAACTGGAAAATCCAGAGGAGGATGAACGTCTCTTCCACTCCTAGATGTGGGTAAAGGGCTCCTCGGTACAGTTCATTGTCGACAATGGGAGCCAAAAGAACCTCATTTCGGTAGATGTCGTGAAGCAGTTGGGCTTGCCGACCACAGCTCACCCACATCCATATATACACCATCGGGTGGCTTCACCAAGGACGAGATCTCTGCGCCAGCCAATAGTGCTGCCTTCCCTATAACATCAAGCCCTTCACGTATGAGGTATTATGCGACATTGCTCCTATTGATGTTTCTGATGTATTATTAGGACAACCATACTTGTGGAAGCGTCATGTTGTGTATGAGTCTCGGCCTCGCGCTGTTATTTTTACTTTGGGAAATAAGTGGTACAGGATACCAGAGGTACCACCTCCTGCCGCCATCTCTTTGGTTACTGCAAAACAATGCAGTAAGCTCATTTCCCAAATAAGGAAATTCGTTTTCTTGATGATCCGCCCCCAGGGCAAGAAGAAGAAGACCGTGGCCACGACCTCTAGACAAGGCTCCTCTGCACAACAACAACAAATGGATAAGGTTGTGGAGGAGTACGAGGACATCTTCACCTCACCCACAGGGGTTCCTCTGCACTGTCAAGTCAAGCACCTAATTGATCTGACCCCAGGTGCGCCGCTACCCAATGGACCGATATATCGGCGCTCTGTTCTGGAGAACGATGAAATCAAGAGGCAGATTCAGGAGCTGCTGCAGAAAGGTCACATCCAACCAAGTTCATCGCCTTGTGGGAGCCCGATCGTGTTGGTACAGAAGAAGGATGGGACATGGAGACTCTGTATTGACTATCGGGCACTGAACAAGATCACTGTCCGGAATAGGTACCCGATCCCACGGATTGATGACCTTCTGGACCAACTCAAAGGTGAAAAATATTTTAGCAAGATTGCCTTGAAGTTAGGGTATCACTAGGTACCGATTGAACCCTCCGATGTGTGGAAGACTGCCTTCAAAGCCAAGGAAGGCCTTTTCGAATGGCTGGTCATGCCTTTCGGGTTGACGAATGCTCCCGCCACCTTCATGAGGATGATGGATGACATCTTGCGGCCATTCACCAACTCATTTGTACTGGTGTACTTGGATGAAATTCTGATCTTCAGCCAGACTTGGGAAGAGCACCTTCACCACATCCGACAAGTCCTCCAAACACCGCGGCAACACAAGTTGTGTGCCAATTTGGAGAAGTGCACTTTTGGCATGACCCAGGTTCAATATCTGGGATACATTATTGATGAAAGGGGGGTGCATGTGGATCCAGCCAAGATCCAAGTCATTCGGGATTGGCCACCCCCAACCACTATAACAGAGCTTCGCAGCTTTCTGGGTCTTGCTAATTTCTATCGGAGGTTCGTGTTGGGATTCTCTCATATCACTTGGCCCTTGAGTCAAGTCACCAAGGGAGGAGCGAGAGAAATTTTTTTTTGGTCGGAACCTCAACAGAAAGCGTTCACAGAGTTGAAAAATCGCCTCTGTTCTGCCCCAGTGCTCACTTTACCAGACTTGCAACAACCATTTGGGATCGAGACAAATGCCTCTGAATATGCTATTGGGGCAGTTCTTACTGAACAGGGACATCCAGTGGCATTTCACAGTGAGACATTGTCTGACACAGCTCGCAAGTATCCCACTTATGAAAAAGAAATGTACTCCATTGTGCAAGCTTGTCGACAATGGAAGCATTACATTTTGGGAAGGAAGCAATCATCCACACAGACCACCGACCCCTGCAGTTCATACAGACATAAGGGATGTTGCAAAACGATCGCCATCAGAAGTGGTCCACATATCTCAACAGTTTCATTTGAACATCAAGTACAAGAAGGGTATCACCAATAATGTTGTATATTGCCTCAGCCGACTACTGATCGTGGCGCTAACCACTATTCTCAACCCTTGTGGGCATGATACTTTTGATTGGCTGCTTCTCTACGAGAGCGATCCATAATTTGGCCACACATACAAGGCACTCTTGGGGGGTACGCAAGTTCCAAATTTTCACCTCCAAGATGCACTGTTATGTCACCTAGGACACCTTTGTGTTCCTTCAAGCGAGCGTGCCAAGATGATATGGGAAGCACACTACAGTCGATTCGCCGGGCATTTCGGGGTCGAGAAAGCAGTAGCAATACTACAGAAGTATTTCTATTGGCCGAACCTTCAAAAGGATGTCAAGAAGCACATCAGATCCTGCACTGCTTGTGCCATTGCCAAATCGACCATGAAGAAGCAAGGCCTCTATACTCTGCTACCTACCCCTAGTCGACCTTGGGAATCCATCTCCATGGATTACATATCGGGCCTTCCTTCTACTAAGCATGGAAACAACTGTGTTTTCGTGGTCGTCGACAGATTCTCGAAAAGCCTGCAAGAAGAATATCATAGCATAAGCCACTGCTAAACTCTTCTTTGAACGAGTGTGGGTGCACTTTGGGATCCCACAGTCTATCATATCAGATCGCGACAACAGGTTCCTCATCACATTTTGGTCCAGCCTCTGGTCAATGTTGGACACCAAGCTCACCGAGTCCACAGTATTCCATCCCCAAACTGATGGCTAGATAGAGGTCATCAACAGGATGATTGTACACATTCCGCACATGTACAATTCAAAGAATCCACGCACATGGGACGAGAGCCTCCTTATGTACAACATAGTTATAACGGCTCTCCATGCTCAATCGCCATAGCCCCTTTCGTGTGGGCTTGGGATTCCGTGCCCACTAAGTGTCCCATTGACGTGGCCATGCCATTTACCAAGCCAGCCGATTCAACTGTTGTCCTACTTCCTCAAGTTGACAAAGCAAGTAGCTTCATCGAGCGCATTCAACACATCCGCCAATAGGTTCATGATATATTGGACAGAGCCAATGCCAAGTACAAGCAATGCCATGATCAACATCGGGTGCCACACAACTTCCAGGTAGGTGACAAAGTATGGCTACATTTGTAGAAGGAGCACCTCACTGGACCCCACCGCAAGCTTCGCCCGCTTCGGTACGGGCCATACACCATCACCAAGGCTATAGGGAACAATGCCTTCGAGCTCAGTATTCCACCATTCCTTGGTCCGCACCCAATCTTCAATGTGGATCGCGTTCATCCTTACTTCCCACCTCTACTGGACACCTCGAACATTGCAAAACAACTCACACCAACAAAGTTAAACCCAGACTGCATGAACAGGCCACCACAAATTGTATCATGGACATGCACATTAAGAACACTTGCCAATAGAAGATCCAACTATATCGGGTTGTCAAAGCTAGCGAACTCCTGCAGCAAGGAAAGTGGTTCACCAGGGACCAAGTTCAGCAGAAATTTCCTCATCTCATGGAGGAACTTAACGCAATGGGGACCATTGCTTCCTAAGGGGGGAGGAATGATCCAGGGATATTGGTGGTCACCCGCCTATTCCACTTGGGGCCCCACCATTGTCTCTTTCAGTTTTTCAGTTTCGGCACAACTTACTATTTTTAGCAGTTTTTCGGGTCCTGAACTTCTGGAGCCGTTTTGAGGCCCTAAACGACGTTTTTTGGGAAAACGGGGAGCAACATGGGTCCATGGATTTGTAGTCCTCGAATAGATATTTCTAACGAGGTATGGTACGCGTCAAATGGAGATCGTATGCCAAAGTTACGCCCCTGGAAAGTTGAAACACCAATTTACCCAAACGGGGCCCATAGTTTTGGCGCTTCAACTCCTAGGGTTAGGGTTTTGGCTGTTTAGGATTTCCCATTGTTTCTAAATAATAAATAGCCCCTCGAGCCTCATTGTAATTCAGTTCAGAGGCCTGTAGCCGCCACATCTCTTCTCAGAGATAGCTACCAGTGCCCTAGCTAGTTTTATTTCCATTCTGTCTGTAAGCAAATTTCAGTTCTTTGATATTAATGAAATGAAGTGTTATTTCCACTGCATCTCTATATTTATTGTTATGTGTTTATTTTGTTGCGTTCCTTCTGGTGGATTCTTTGTGACAACAGTGAAAGCATACTACTCCTCCATATTGCACACATCCATAAGATGATTAGATTGATGTGGTGAGTGCCAATGGCTAGATCCTCCTCCCAGCACCGAAGGGCATCATCTTAATTCTATTCATTCTCATAATGTCAACGTCCTTCTCCTAGTCCAGGAAGCGCTGGGGTCGAAACTCCCCAACTTCTCTCCTAAGAACTCCCCATCCCCACACTGTAGAACTCCACGTTGGCCTTCGCCGGGATGTAGTCACAGTGTGACACGAAACATTTGCAGGCTCTCCTTCACCAAGTAGGGGAGGATCCATTCGCACGGTCTCCTTCACCAAGTCGTTTAAAAAAACATTATTTCTGTGTCCAGCTTTGCAGAGGAGAATCAAAAGTAATTTAACTTGTGAACATCATAATCAAAATCCTTATCATATAACTCTGCCTCACAGCTTTTTTAATCAACGGCTAATTTGTGAGTGGCCGTGCGATGTCCTCCGTAGCCGTTTGATTTCTAGCCGTTTGAAGGGATAGCATCACATCATTTCTACATGTTTGGATTTTTTGTTCATTGTTAAAAGGAATATAACAATCCACTTTCTAATATTGTTTTCATAACTACATTCTATCCACTTACATGGTCATCAACATCAATTATGGTGATGGGATAAGGCATGTAGTTATTATGAAGTCACTGAACAAAGCATGAAATTTTCCATCTCAATAATGTGAGCTTGCTTAGGGCTATTTTTAGAATATAAAAGAATTAATATATAATTATAATATTTATATTAAAATTATAATATTTCTATTAAAAGATAATGGTAAGAGTTGTTGCATATGTTGATAGGGACACACAATAAAGGTATTGAAATGTAAAATAGCATTACATTGTACTTAAACATATTAGATTTGATAATATTACAATTTTATCATTTAGTTTTAATTAAAATATATTTGTTTTAAATAATATATATGAAATTTTTAGTTTAAATATTATAAAACAAACTAATATGGTCATTAAATTTAATACAAAGCCTATTAAAATAATAAGTCTAAGGTTATATCGATTATGGATAGAAACAAAAATTAAAATAATAAGACCTAACTTTAATAGATTATGGACCATAGATATTAAGGATTATGTATGATATATATTTGTTATAACTATCTTATTACTAAAACAAGGTACCTCCAATTGTGGTAGGAATGGTTTTATAAAGCTTACTATATGAAAAATTGTGTCACAACATTGTATGATAATATTGTGAATTTTTAAGGAATTTTTATTTGATTGTCCAAAATGGGTGTACAAATTTTGAACCTCCACTCTCTTAATTGGGATCTGCCACTAGCTTAAAAGGTACTACCCGAATAAAAACACCTAACATATGCAGCACAAAAGTGGAAATAGACATGTAAGTGACCAATGGATTAAAAGTGGACATAATGTTATTTAAAATATGAGATAATCTCTATTATATGATTTTTTTTAAGTTAAAAAAAATAATAGAAGTGAAGCCATTTTACACAGACCTCCATAAATACTAGGTGGCCTTGACATAGAAAGTCACCAGGATCAGCTAATATTACCCTCCAAATTCCAAAATTGTGAACCTAATATGAATTTAGAAATATTTACGATGTAAAGCGTTCTTATTTGAAAACAACTTTCCTCAAATTCCACATGTACTATTGTGTAACGTTGACTTGGATGTTGGAATATTGAAACACTATGGACCTTACGATTAAATATGGTTATTAATTAGTTAAAATAAGAAAACCGTTAAACAAGTGAAGTGTGGCCATGAAATTGAAAGAAATGTCTAAGAATCCTTTGATTTATCCAAAATATTTGATACCAGAGTTTCTACCTTCATGTTCTGTGCCTCTCCTTCGATTTCGACTCGAGGGAGCTGGACGAAGTGGATGTCGAGGGAGCTGGACGAAGTGGATTTCAAAACCCTGGCACTACAGCCTCATCAGCCAAGATGCCAAGATACGATTCAGGCAATGCAGAAGGTTGCAGGATGCCAATCCACTTGTGTGGCTCCATCTATGTGTGGTTCTACGTTTTGGGGCTACAAAGATGAACTTGGTTCCTACGATTTTCATTCACGGATCGTATAAATACAACTTTGGTTCCTACAAATACAACCCACCCTTCCTGTGATCTTCATAGATGCGCTTGGGTTTTCTATCTCATTGTGAATATTTTCGACAGCTTATATTTACAGGTATGGCAACTCAGCCTTCTTTATTTCTTTATAAGATTGGATTGCTGTGTGTTTGGGAAGAATATTTGTTGTTTCTCATTAAATTTTGATAAATTTGAAACATTATGGCTGAGCATTATTAGGGTAACAGTGTTGTTTTTCTCATGTTGTTTTTCTCATGACGTACCCATGACTGTTATTGGAAAAACCAATCTCTACACTGTCTTATTCCATAGTATTGTAATCCTATAAATTCTATAAAGTTTTGATAATTTAGGTATTTTATGGTTTTTGTAGAACTACATTTATTTTTCAATTTTTGAGAGTCATTCGGGTTTGTAATTTAGCATAAAAAAGTTTTCTTGATTTCCTGTAAAGCTATGAACTTGGAGATTTTTTACTATGTTAGGTTTCATTTATTGTTTCTGATGCCTTTATTTTTGGTCATGGTTGCAATATTTTTAAGATGTCTTCAAATGTAAATTTCACTGTGTGTTGTCTCTTGATCTTTGGTTTCATGGTGACTCTGTTATTCCTATTATATATTTGTCTTCAAGAAAGTTCAATTGTGCTGAGAATAAAAGAGGAACTATAGCATTATGCCGGAATTGTGTGGTAATGGATGAAATGTAAGCACTGAATCATACTGCACTTTCATAGATAAAGACTAATGGAATGAAAATGGTTTATTAATTGTATTTTTTTTGGTTAAAGTTGTTTTATTTTTCTTTGAAGATGAGCTAATATATAATTGTTAATAAAATAGAAGTTTATTTTTTAAAAACTTTAAAAAATATTTTTCTTAAATTTAAAAATTAGTTATAACTAAAATAATGGTTATATGTAAATAAATAAATAAAATTTAAAAGTTCCTTATAACTAAAATAGTTGCTATATATCACAAAATAAATATTTATTTGTTGAGGTGTTTTTTTACTTATTTATTAATTTATTGTTTCATTAATAATCTATATTATTTATATGTAGTTTTGAATTTAATTTACATCTTAAATACTTATTTTCATATATTTTCAGATATCTAAAATACTCAATATTATAAATATTTTCTGAATTTTTTACTATATGTTCCATATGTACATTATTTATAGTTTTCTGTAAATAATATGTCTAAAAAACATATGATTATATGATTATAAACATTTAAATGAGTTTTTTAAAAGTAAAAACATGTAGTTTTTTAATTTAATATCTCACTTATCATAATTGATTTAAACTAAATTTGTGTTAAGGTAAGTAGATAAGCTTCATATTTTAACATAGATTGAATCATAGCTTCTTAATATAAAATATTTTCAATATAATTTTCTGTAATATTGTAATATATTTTATAATTTAATGTTAAAATTATCTATCAAAAACCTAAATTTAGTTGATAATTATATTAAAATTTCTTTACATATTTTGAATTAAATAAAATTAAGTAGACTAACTTCAACTAACATCAATAACTATCAATTAATTATATATATTCAAAAATTTATATATTTATATAAGATAACTGCACCTTAACAAAACCATGCTTGATTTTTATAATTGAGCCTTTCTTTTTTCCTACATCCTATTTATTTTAATGAATTAGAAGTTAACTTGACTTCCACATTGAGAGAGTAACACATTTCAAACAATATAAAAAAATAGTGACAAAAGAATATTTATATATATAGGTCTTACACCCTGGTTATCATCAGTTGTGTCATGTGAGAGAATTATTCATCCTTGAGTAAATCCGATACCAATGGCACTGAGTATACCATTATCATTGGTTGCTCAAATACAAGTCGCGAGTATCAGAGGGTTTATAATAGAAAAAATCTAAGGGCGCTAGTTCTTAAAAAAAATCCATCCGCATTAGTTTTTTACAATTACATATAGGCAGATTTTGGATGCATCAAAGTAAATTAAAATGATAAATAAAATAATATTCCCATATTATCTTCCACCGAAAATATAGTATCCAATTTTTCATTTGAACAACATGTATTGATAAATTACTTTAATAAATAGATGTTATTTTAGTGATAAAATTACCGTCGCCCATAAAACCCTAGTAATGAACAATAACAATAAAATTCCTATGAATAACATGTAAGAGATTGTACAATATAGATAATCCATGAAAGAAATAAATTCAGGGTGCTTTCACTTGGATTAATGACAAAGATAGAAGTGGACCAATTTCCCCAAGCTGGGATCCGTCTGAATATTGCCTTTGTATTAGAATTATGCAGCATCCACACCACGTGCTCGAACTTGGCAACCTTGCAAGGGATTGAAAATCTGCCCTTCAATCACTCAATGATATGTACTAGTAAAAAATGGACACTTATCAAATATCCTCTTGGCAACACACATGATAGCCCATCGTTAAGTGCTTCATTTACTTGCAAACAATCCCTTTTTAATAAAAAATTATTAATTAAATATAATAATAACGTAAAACATTTCAGTCCAATAAAATATTAATCACCAATTTAATAAAAATTGAAAATTATCCTCCGATATAAATCACTATTAATTAAATAGAATGCATTATAAAGATAACAATGTCTTATCTTAAGACATGAATTAACAACATATAAATTATTTATTTTATTGGTTAAATGGAATGCATCATGAATATTACATGATATAACATATATAAATAGAGGGTTGAATATATATGAATGATTAATATTAAATAAATAAATTAAATAGAATGCATTATAAATATAACAATGTCTTAGGTAAAGAAATGAATTAACAACATATAAATTATTTATTTTATAAGTTAAATGGAATGCATCATGAATATTACATGATATAACATATATAGATATAGGGTTGAATATATATGAATGATTAATATTAATTAAATAAATATATATTATTTAAAATTATATAAATAAACAAATTAATATTAAATAGATATGAAGTAAATGTATTAAAATAATAAAATAAATAAAAAAATATATAATAAGATCTTTGGTTAACATAAATCTATTTTGAGGAGAAGTGTATTTCACAATGAAATTAAGAAATATATATGAGGCAATTAAGAAATAAATATGAGGTATTATACAATTATCAAAGGATTTATTATATCTTATGAGGATTGTTTTTTTAAGTGTGTAAAATTTATTAAATAAAAAAAACTAGACACCACTGATAATGTGAAGGCTAAAATTCAGGATAAGGAGGGCATCCCACCTGACCAGTAGAGGCTGATTTTTGTTCATAAGTAGCTGGAAGATGGACGTACTCTGGTTGATTATAACATTGAGAAGGAATCTAATCTGCATCTGCTGCTCTCTCTTTGTGGTGATGATTCGTCGAAGTGAAAGTTATGTTGGTCTTTTGTGATGCCTATTAGGGTATGAATAGAAGGTGCTTTTGTATGTGTAGTTGTCTATGTTTACTGTGCTATATGTGTGGTTGTCTGTGTTTACTGTGTTGTGTCGACTATATTATCGTGTGTATTTGTGGTGGTGATTCGTCAAAGTGAAAGTTATGTTGGTCTTTTGTGATACCTATTAGGGTATGAATAGAAGGTGCTTTTGTATGTGTAGTTGTCTGTGTCTACTGTGCTCTATGTGTGGTTGTCTGTGTTTACTATGTTGTTTCAACTATATTATCGTGCATATTTGTGTATATGTGGTGGGCTGAAGCCAACACTAGGCCTAGTACTGCAGTGTTTTTGCTCGGCACTGCAATAGAACTTTTTCAATCGTTAATACTCTTTTAATACAAAGACTTTATATACCTTGTGGAAGATGAACTTTATATACCTTATGGAAGATGAAAATGTTATTTTTAGAAGATTTAATTCTTTTTATGGTTCTTATTCAAGAATTTGAAATGAGCGTGCTCTTTAAAGATTGTCATTGTTGTTATATTTAATTTTGAGATGTTATTCCTCTGTCATTTAGACACTTGCAAGTTCGGGACTTATAGATGAATCAAATTACTTCATTAGCAAAATGCAGGAAGAAGGGTTTCTACCTAATTTTTCATCATTCATTGTTTGCAAGGACTTATAACACTCTTATAGCATTGCATGCTCAAAATGCTAAAAAGGATAAAAGGATATTAGTAGTTCTTTTAGTGTATAATAAAAATGCAAATAAAAAGATATTAGTTATTCCTCTAATATAAATTAAGGCTTTGAAGACAGATTGAAAGCTTTGGGTTTTTGAAGTGGGACGTTTTGATGTTTCTGCTTCACAATAGTAAGAGTAATTAGGGTTTTGATATTTTAATTTGTATGATAAAAGAAGATATGGACATTATGGATGCTACTATTGTTTTTTAACTAGAAAGCTCACAAATTTTTTCTTCATATTCTAGTCAGATATTAGTTGCATCTCATTCACCATAAATCATTTCCCACTAATGGCTTCATTCAGTATAAATTAAGGCTTTAAGGATTTGAAGATAGACTGCAAGCTTTGGGTTTTTGAAGTGGGAAGTTTTGATGTTTCTGCTTCACAACAGCAAAAGTATTCAGGGTTTTGATTTTTTATTTTGTATTATAAAAGAAGAGATGGCCATTATGGATGCTATTATTGTTGTTTCACCAGAGAATAGTCTACCATGTGGCCCATAGTGCATAATAAGACATCACTATGAAAGGAAGAGCCTGCCTAGGTTATAAAAAACCAATTTTTTTATCCAAAACATTCTCCAAACCTATAATTTAATTTAAATAAATTAATTCATATTTATAAGTTCAATATTCAATTAAATCACATAACATATCACATATTTTTTCCTCTATACTACTATTTTCTATGTTACTGCTTTACAGCGTTTCCTTTGCAACATATGGTGCAATTGCTACTAAATTTAATTTTAAATAAACCTCAATCTCTAATGAAATCCATATATTAATGCTAGAAAAACTATGAAGAGCGGTTGAAGTTCAATATAATTTGACCCACACTTTTTTTTTTTTTTTGAAAAAAAGAGCGGTGAAGCTTAGTGATATTTGAGACCTCTCTATTAGATTTTGAACAAATCCATACTCACTGATTGTAATGACCTCCACAATGTTATTTTACTGACATCACCATCAGTCCTTGATTGGTTCCATAACACTAAAATTGGTGCAACGTATAGAAAAAATTTAATTTAATAATTTCAATATGAATTAATTTTTGTATAAATATAAATATTAAATATTAAATTTTAATTTTTAAATATTTTTAGTTTAAATTATGTCTGGTTTACATTATATAAATCAAATTAATTAATTATTTTATTATTATTAAGATATTTAAATAATGATTTTTTTTTTAAATAAGAATAATATTTAAAAAAAAATCATAATTTTATAATAACCTATTATCTTTATTATGTTTTGAAGTTTTTAAAATCCTACTAGATTATTATTAAAATTAGATAATCTAGATTACAAGTGATATTTTTATCAGATGTTTAGGGAGAATACATAATTTTACTATACAAACAAACACACACACATATATATTTCTCAAACTTGAATACTAACATGAATTAGGTGATTTAGTTGACAACTACTTGCTATCCATGAGTGAGTTTAGTTTTATGCAAGAACATAACAAGCTTGTAAACATAATAAAAGAAATCAAAATCAGTCATGAATAACAATGACTACTTTTTTTATGTGGATACTATGGAATTTAAAGTGAAACAAAGAACTAGATTGTGGTAAAACTAGTATGGAAGACCTTTGTGTGTGTTTAAGCTTATGTTTGAATGAAAGAATATATAGTGTGTGATATTAATGTATTTTTATATAAAAAAAATGGGATATACAAGGTTCATATGAACTTTATGATGTGAGAGAGTGCAACATAAAGTTTTAGTGGTCAATTCCCACACATTAGTTAAACACCTATTAAATATTTATCAAACTTTGACATATATAAGCCCAATAATAAGATTAGGAGAATCAATTTAAAAATATTAGAGTTTATCACAATAGACATCGATACTAGCAATCATCCATTAAATAATTAAGGTTGAAAACGAAAACTATATTTAATCATAGCTTTTATAATCATTACACAGAGAGGCCCTCTACAACCCAATATTGACTAGATGTGTAGACATTGCATCTTACATGTTAGAAGCTAGATGTAAATATTTTTTAATTTCACTTTTTTTATATTGTAATTTTGTTTCTAATTAATAAAATTACTAACATTTCTTTTAGATAAATAAAATAATATCATAATAAAATATATAACATATAGATAGTAGTTATAAATTAACATCGATTTTACAATATAATTAAAATGTCACATTTTCTCTTCATATATCACACATTATTATTTTTTTTTAACTTCCTTACTAATCATTTGCATATGTTATTTCATGGCATATAATTCCTATATTTTCTTATTGTATTTGCTAAATAGTTGATCCTGACGAATTATATCTATGCACTTATTACCTAATGTTTCATGCATCTTTAATTTCCCCTATGCTGATAATTGGATCATTTGCATAATTAATATATGGAAGTATCATCTCCCTAGATGAATCTTATAACATTTAAACCTAACTATTTGACCCCCATTTCTTATTTATTTCCCCAAGTAATATGGTGATTTATTAATTCCTATACCATTAGGTCATATCACATAAATTATGTATGGTAACTCACCACATGACAAGTACATTACCCCTAATGCATCCATGTGGCCAACGTTATCCCATCTAATGAGCGAATGATAACACATGATGAGGACAAGGTATCATATGACTATGTGAAGGGCGTAGATTCGTTGTCCCCATCTAATGGTTCTTATCTTTCCACCCAAACCTTAAGCTTGTATAGACATTTCCTATGAACTAATCGGCATTTTTTCTTGGTTTTCGTATCGCTGTCGTCACTCTATTTTTTCTCTTCTGTAATTGGAAACTGGTAATAGCCTCAAATATACCAACACTATTTTTACAACACAACAATAATGCACTATTTATGGTGTCAAGGTATTATGGTTCACCGCACTATTTCATTTTTTCTCATTTTCCACAGTAAGGGTTCTACACTTGACCATTTTGTAAATTTAAATTTTCTAAGAGTGGTTATTATCACTTTGAAATTTGGTTTCTTGGTTTTCCATATCCTCCTAAAGGTGTGAAATTATGGTCATCAATACTCAATTTCTATTGCATAGGTTAACAGGTCGATGTGTCTTGTTGGGTTCATTGGTTCATCTCCAAGAACCATGGCTACATAAGGTGACAAATTCGCTTCTTCCCTTTTTGTATGTACTAGTGAGTTACTAATTGAATTTTTATGCCTATTCTACTTTAAATTTCCATTAGAACAATATTTACTCTTATAAGCACCAGGGTTTTATATATGCCAAAGGAAAATTCTTCAAAGTTCGATTCTTTCCTAATAACAATTTTACTCGACCTTGCAAGGTGTCTATGTAGCCATAAGACCCAATCATTGCACAAAGGCATCAATCCTTTGTTTTACTTTACTTTCTTAGGTAATTTAATGGATCTTCCTACTGCATGTATGCATATATGGTTGTTGTTCATTACATATTCTTTTGGATATGGTTTTCCTACCTCAGAGCTAACTTATATTCCATTTTCAACAAAATGGTGAAGAACACAAGCTCCATTGACTCATACTCGGGTAATATAAATGGGAATTCCATCGCTAATTATTTAATAATGCATATCATTTGTTTTTCTCCAACATCATTCTCGTTTGTTGATTGTGACATCTACTTTGAAGGTACACAAGATACCCTCAAACCCTATCTCTGACTATGGAGGTTTTGCACCCATCTTCAACTGACCTAACATAGAGTTTTTCAAGTCGATGATTTTAGTACTTCTCCTCAAGTTTCACCTTCCAACACTTGATTTTTTCAAGTGTTTGATCTGGTGGAAAATATGAATAACTCAATTGTGTTTTGTTCTTTTATTTTTTTTTAATGGTTGTGTAATTATGGCTGATTTTTATTCGTTGGGTAGTCTATTCCCTTTCGTTTGATATTTTTTCTTCCTTTTATTTAAATTTTTTGCTATGGGATTTTTTTGATATTCTTTATGAGCTATCTTGTTTACATGGGTTCATAAGAGATACTATAACTGTGTGTTATTTCTTACTAGAAGGGAAATTTATTTTTATATGGATGCATATTGTGATATTTATATGGCTTTGTATAGTATATATGTGTATTGTATTTATATTACAAGTCCATGATCAATTCAGTTGATTAACCCGTAGTGAATTAACATAGCTCATACTAATACCGATGGTTGAAACTAGGTTCACTGGTCAATTTGTTAAGATATAAATATCAATTAACTAACAAAGTATTTCTACAGAGGTTATGTTTATGGGTGTTCTTTGAATACAGTAGTTAACTTACTCTAGTACTCAATTTTTTATAATTTTATTTTCCTAAAAATTATTTCATTTAATTATCTAATTTTTTGATATATTACAATAATATCCGTCTCACTTAAGAATATATCCGTAGTTTTTTGTATCAGAGTGAAGGCATTCATACTCATTATTACCCTGATTTCATATAATATCTTTTATCTTCCAACACAACCTAATTTTCCTAACTATATTTACAATGACACATCAAGTTGCACCAGAAATACTTAATCATTTCTTTGGTAACCATCATGCTCCTATGTTATCCCTTATGCCTAGGTTTAACTTTGCACTACTTTAACTCTCAAAATCTATTTACTCTAACAAGTAATTATTATTTTCTTATATACGATAAACTGAATAAAATAGTTAAAGCTCAACTATACCACCAATAATATTAAAATAGTAAGAATAAACAATTTATTAACAAGAGATCATACCTTCATATGAGTGACAAGTATTAATAAAATTTAACAAAAATCACATTTAAAATCCTTTCAACCTATATATTAATCACAAAAATATAATTCCTATCACTACAAAGAATTTACCCAGATACAAACTCTTTAGCCATGAAAATATATTGTCTACACCATTTGTACATAAATAATTTCTAGTACAATACATATTTTCTACAATAAATTGTATCTTTGTTCTTCAATAGAGAGTAGGCATATGTTTACTTGCCAACCTAATTACCATTTTAAGTTCAATCCATTCCTTCAATACACAATATGCAGGTACCTATTCATCAACAAAATAAATCTCATAGAATTTCTAACAAGAGAATCAAAAGAATCACTAAATGAGTACACTTTCCACCCAACCATGAATTGACCACAAGTTCCCCCCGAGCCAAGATTAATATCAAGTAATATCCCTCAGAGCTCAACAACCCTTTCATCTGCTCCCTAGGTGTTTTATACCTTTTCTTCCATTAGCATTGTCCTGCTTTTATGGAAGTATTTTTGTTATTAAAGCCTTTCTTTATCTTCAGGAGTTCTTTATCCTTCAATGTACTGGAAGTTTTCTCTAGCTAGTATGTTTAATGGATCTTTGTCTCCCATACATTAAATTTGTTATTTTAGAAACATATATTTATCATGGAATATTTATCTCACTCTTATCTATGATTGAGATTAGAAATTATCTCTTTAGTTAAGTGTCTCATTTCAAGTAATTTTCCGTTCCCATTAATTTATAACTACAATTATTGATTTCATAACCACATGTATATTGTTCATTTACATAATTTATGGAATCACCATTGAATCCAACATAGTTTAATTCTGGAAAAATATAACAATATTAATTATTTCGAAAAACATAGGGATATCACATCTTCCACCCTTTTAACTATATTTTCCTCGATGTTTAATTTCTAGTTTCTTCTCTCTGGAAAATTTTTGGATAGTTTTCAAGAATCTCATCTTCTCACTCCCATGTAGCCTCTTTGGTAGTAAAGTGCTTCCATTGCACTTTAATATGAAAAAACTACTCGATTTTAGAGCTAGATCTCTTTCCTCTCTAGAATACAGAGATGTTCTTCGAGGGAGTCTCCTTTGAATTCTAGCTATATAATTTTCCAATAAATAATGTGAGAACTATCATGTATATATTTCTTAAGTAAAGAATCATGAAAACATTATGAATTTTAATGCAAGTGGGTAAATCTAATTGATAAGCTACGGGTCCAACCTAGTCCAACCTAGTCCTAAGTTTCAAATGGTCCACAAGATTGTGGTGCTAATTTTGGATAGGTTTCCATCCTAAATGTACTTTTCCTTGGTTTTTGGTGAGCCCTCGTATTGTACCAGGAATGTTGTGACTCCCAGGGGCTAATATACTTTACTTTACCAGCCCGAGGTTCTTAAAAAATTGGAGGTGAAAGTGCTATATACACAACAGATGTATTCTACTCATGTCATCCTCTCCTGATTCCTATTAAAGGGTGTTATTTCTAGGGTTTCTGAGTGAATTCTTTCACACTTCTAGATTAGACATAGAACTACCATTAACTCAAAACCATTACTATATTAACCATCAAATGACTATTCTAAAGAAAGAAAATACATCTAGCTATTCTGCAAGGAAATATATTTATGATTTAAACTCTCACAATAAATATAAGCAAACTAGGGATCTTCATGAAGTAAATGGTTGAATATAAATTGCAGAAGGAAGGAAAATCTACTCACACATTGCTAGGCAAAATGGATAAACGAAATATATATAATTCATTATTTATCTATAATTATTTTACTTATGAATCTAATCATGACCTAATTATGGATGTAAATGCATTGTTTTGCAGCAAGGAGGAGAAGGTGTTAAGGTGGTTTAGGAAGGTTTTTAACTCATGGACGTGGGGATGAAGGTGTCTTGATGGTTTTGATAGGTATATATCACGTTGATGTTGGTTTATGGGCTTAAGGATAGATCCAATGGTGCTATTATTGATTCTTCTATAGGTTTCCTAAAGTCCTACAAGAAAGTCTTGAATTGGTACAGGAAATAGTTTGAGGAAATTTCATACCAAAAATGATGGAGAAAAGCATAGGGGAGGTGAAATGAAGGTGTACTTGGATGAATGGAATGTCTCCAACCCATTTTAAAAGCTCATAACATCTTAAGAATCATGTCTTTCACTTCTAAGGTTGCTCATGGTGTGAAGGTGAAAATCTTAAAAACAAGGCTGAAGGTGATTTGATGAAAAGAAGGTTGTTGATGGGTGAGAAATGAAGATAAGGGTGCTGGTGAAGTCTTCATTTTTTGAGCTACTTGAAATTGAAAGAAAACTACATGTTCATGCAACAAACATTGGAAAATCTATGATGAAGGAAATCAAAAAGATGAGTTGAATTTTGAATGAAGGCCTACTTAAACATTCAAACAGAAATCTAACTCTCTAATCTAGACATGTTCATGACACTACAACAACCTAGCTATTATTTCCAAGAAATCATAGATTAAAGAGAAAATTTTGCTTGTGGTAAATATTTTCCCTCCTAGAGTTCGAGTGAAAGAGATGAGAGAGGGAGGCTTGACACAAAAATTTCTGAGTTTATAAGTTATTCTACCAACATTTATGCAAGCTCAATGACAACAAAGAGATGGAAGAAAAATTTAAAAAGTGAATTGAAATGTAAGCAAACTAGCTAAAACTCATTAAGAAAACTAGCTACAATGACATAAAAATCAGAATGAATACACAAGAGAGACTAAGGTCAATTGATTGGGCCCTAACCCACAAGCCTAGCTCTATGAAACTAAATTAGTGAAGGAGAATATGAATACTCATCTTATTGTAGAAAATAGTCTCATTACATAATCATAAAAATCTCAAAAACATATTACAAGTTCTAAGAGTCTATTAGCTTCCTTCAAAGTTTGAATTCTAATGAGCTCTTTCTCAGCCATATTTAACCTAGAGGGTATCTATCAACAGCTCCCCAAAAATTAGGTGATGTTTCATTTTTCATTGCAAGAGAAGTGGAGCTTTGGTACACTTCATCTCCCACTTCCTTGGTTGCCTTTGATTTCGAGATGTTGGAGGTAATCTCAAGGATCCCTTGGGTGCCTTTTGGAGTTAAGGAGGTGGAAAATACCCATAAAATCTCTCCTTATTGTCTAATCCAAGCTTTAATCGTAAAATATTCATCAAAAGTGCAATATCTTCATGATTATCCTCCATTTAACCCATATTAGGTATTGGAAGTATGACAAGCCTTAATCACCATCTACACTAGCAAGAAAAGACCATAATATAATAGAAAAATAATCAAATCAGAGAGCCAGAGAGAACCTGATAAATAGATTTGCATCGGTGGAAGCAGCGCAGCTGGATGTCGATGTCGTGTATGAAAGGCATATACCGTCGATACTTTGCCTCCGCAAATTCCCAATGCAAGCATCACCGCCTGCATTCCACAGGAGTATTGGAACATGGGGACTTTGAGCGCCGCTCTCCATTCGTCCTGATTCTTTCTGGTGGATTCTTCGTGACAATAGTGAAAGCATACTGCTCCTCCATACTACACACATCCATATCCCACACATCCATAAGAGATTTGATTTCATAGATCTAACAAAGAAATATCTAAATTATAACCAAGAAATTTTAGACAAAGAGATTACAACTGGCTGAAATGAATTAAAAAGAAATTGTGGCGAGCTCAGGAAACCATAAAGAAAATGGAATAATAAAACTAAGATGAATAAAATGGGTTTGGTTTAGACACCGAAAATAGAGTTCTAATAGAAAAAATAGGTGCTATTACTAACACCGTATTAATCCAAAAATTATAAAACCACTTGAAAATGAAGAAAAGGGTTTACTTCAAGAAATACAAAATGAAGAGGTAGAAACTTACCTTTCTTGTCTGGCGGGAACTAGCTTTTTTTAGGGCCTTATTTACTTCCAGTGATCCAATTTGTTGTAATCTTATCTTGTCATGGGAGACCCTGCGTATTGAATTGGACAGACATCGGCTTAAAATAAAGCAATTAAAAGAAGGCGCAAACCTTATCCTGATTAAAAGAAGGTGCAAACCCTATCAATCAAATCCTTTAATAATATGATTAATTCGAAAATTTATCTCATAAAACTATACATTAAGGGAAACAAGAATAGAGATCTTGTTTGTGTGCTACCATATTTCAAAATTGATCATAAAAATATGCAATATAAATGAATATTTCACACCTCCGAGAAATCGAAAAATGGCACCTACTAGAAAACGAATCGAATCAGAGAGCTAGAGAGAACCTCGTAAATAGATTTGCACTAGTGGAAGCAACTCGATGTCGGCCTCACTTAGGAAAGGTATATACAGTCGATACTTTTC
>JAXQQM020083890.1:0-21044 GCA_034641835.2 Pinus albicaulis
AGGTACAACAGACAACGTCATCAATGGTCCTTTCATTTTTCTTTTAAGGCATTTCTTCAATTACATTGACCTGATTTTCTTGAGTAACCATCTCTGTTGGCTCTAGAAATTGATTAGGAGAATTTCTTGCTTCTTCTTCACTGCCTAATTGTATATATTATGATCACTATCCAACGAAAAATTACTAGATTCAAAGTTGTGAATTTCCAAACAAGTATTAGGGTTGGATTTCATCAATGGTGGAATTTTTTCATGCTCAGATGTTGGACTACTTTTAGCAATGTTCCACACAATCTACAACACTTTTTTGTCTTGCAATCCTATACTGATATCACCTTATCCCTATATTTCTTCATTCTTCCCCTTTATAATTATTTCATCATCATTTTCTCTTGTCACTGTTTCTGTTTGAACAATAAATACTTTGGGTTCTGATCTTGGTAGGGGATCTTCCTACTTTTCCATAAAAGTATGCATCTCTTTTTACATTTCCTCTTTGAGTCTAGTAAAACTGAGATCATATGGCATACTAGTTGAATTATCCCCAAATTTAAATAGTCCTTCAGAAATTCCCACATCGAAACAAGCCATACTCACCTCCTTTTCCTCTTCTTCTGAAATTGATCCAACTTTTGAACTAGACTTTGCCGAGCCTGCCGAATCAAGACTCTTTTGAGATAGAATGTTCACCTTCCCATTATTTATCACTGTGGCATGGGGACTGGGAATAGGTTGAGATGCAGCTGCAGTCGGAGCAAGTGCAACTCTGGGCATCAAACTCGATTTTACACTTCCAAGCAACAAAGAAAAATCCAGTGACCGAGAATAAAAGTGAAAACAAAGCAAGCATTAAAGCAGCAAATGCCAAAGGCTTACCAGAAATATCCAAGAATGTAGACTTCTTCATGCTCAATTTAGCCAATTCTCAAGCCAACTAAAATTTGTTGGAAATTTTAGTTTTGTGAACTCCATTATCTATTGAATGCAAGGGCTTTCCCCTTTCCTATAAATTTGAAATAGATGCATCAGTGGAAACTCCAGTTTTCTGATCTTTATTTTCCATTGAATGCAAGGGTTTTCCTTTTTCCTCTAAGTTTGAATTAGATGCACCAGGGACATAATAATTACCTTTCTCAGATCCAATTTTCAATCTGTCTGTAATTAAAAATGAACTTGAATGTCCTTCGAATTTCTCTAGTTGTTAGTATGAGTCTTAATAGCAAGGGTACGAAAAAGGCTCACTTTAGCCGCGCATAACAAACAACCCTAACAGCAAAGATGGTTTCCAATATCTTTAGACCTATAATTATTTGACCAAGATAAATGCTGCAAAAATCTAGATCTATTCATTAAAAGACATTAAGCAGTAAATAAAATCAAGAGTTGCTCCATGCATCCAATAGACAAGACAATATTGTTTTAAAGAATTTTTTGTATTTATGACACCTGGGAGGAGAAAATAGAAATATGTTACCATTCCTCCTCAATGGGATGGGTTCTTGTAAGTCCTCAGCACTTCAGATCTAAAATCCCTCTTTCTTGATGGTGTAGAAAACCCAAATAAAAATGGAACTCAAAGGGGGCTCACAAGAAAAATGGTAGCAAAATATGACAATGATGGTGAATCAAAGTCAGACCAAAAGTATAGATCCAAAGTGATCTTTTGGCAACAAAAGGTAGTGAGTCAATGGAAAATCCCTTCTATTTATAACAAAATATTGAGTTAGTCAAGATATTGGTGCATAGTTAAAATTTTATTAACCAATTCTAGATCCAACCTTTATGGAATATTTTATTATATTTGTTGGAGGGAAAAATAATTTTACTTGGGTCAAACCCCTTTATTTGTAAATAATAAATAAATAAATGATTTATTTATTATTTTAAGGATGTGGTTGAGTAATAATCAAATTAATAATGATTTATTTAATTATTTATGAATGATTTAGTCAAATTTAACAAGGAATATTGTTTAAATAAGGTTTAAATAATTATTCCTATAAAATAATAAGATAAATAATAATTTATCTAATTAATTTTCCTATGTTGGGTTAAATATGAACGGGAATATTAATTAAACTGCTATTTAATTAATTATTCATTGAGGAAAATCAAACAAATGTGGATTTATATAATATTTCCTCATGGGGTTTCCTATTTAAACCATAAAAACTTAATAAATGAGGTTTACTAAGTTATTTTTCATACTGAATGCAATTTTACTTAGGGTAAAATTGGTCTTTCATGGTGTACTTAGGTCCATCTAATAGTAAGAGGTTAGATGACCAAAAAAAGGTGTAACAGTTATCTCTCATGGGAGGCTATCATATATCCAACACCTCCTTGGTTTAGCCAAAGCATGCATGTGTGGGTACCATATTCTATCATGCATGGAAGACTCCTCTCTAAGGGAGATCATCTTCTCAGTATCCATACCCAAGGAATGTTCTCCTTGCCCCATGATGTTGTCACCCTCCAAACTTGTAGCATTTCTGTTGGGAAAAATACTGAGAGGGGGGGTGAATCAGTATTTACTGCATAATCAAATCTTTTACATTTTCATTCCTTAAAACCCATACGCTACTTTCCTTCGGTAAACTAGCGTATATACGCGGATCCCCTTTATTAAACTAGCGTATACACAGAGATCTAGATATGTCATTAAATCTTCACTTCTATTAATCCATCATTCATTCATCAGATGTTCAATAAACAGTAAACATGTGCAGTAAGAACAGAATAAACCATCACACAAAGCATCACACATGAACACCGGGATTTTTAGGTGGAAACCCAAATCGGGAGAAAACCACCGCTGCAGTTGCTCAGCCTTCAATATTTTATTATAGAGAAAACATATTACAACATATGTGCTGGCGCAGACTTGACCAGCACGCAGGCACCCACCTGCGCTCGTTTACCAGCCTCTCCTGGAAGGGAGCTCCAACCCCCTGACTCGTTTACCAGCCTCTCCTGGAAGGGAGCTACGACCCCCCGATCTCGTTTACCAGCCTCACCTGGAAGGGAGCTACAACCCCCCGACTGAAGGCCACAACCTTCAACACCACCTTGGACCACGTTTCATCAATTTTCACACTGGATCCAACAACTTCAATAGAACACCACTTGCAGGCTACATTGCATCATATTTTCAAACTGGACCCTTTCCATACTTTTAAGCACAAACATACATCACCAACAGATACTTATCAACTCAGATCAGATAGCAGAAACACAGCAGAACAGATCAGATATTTCATACCCCTTGCTTCAACAAACCCTAGTTTGCATACGCGCTTTTACTTCACTGATGTCGCGTATATACGCGCTTCCGTCCACACAAACCAGCGTATACCTCAGTGTATATTTTATTGCGCATACGCGCTTTCTCTTCGCTGAAGCCGCGTATATACGCGCTTCCTCCGCGGCGAAGTAGCGTATAGATCTTCAATCATTACAGAGCAGCATACTTCATCGGATCAGATATTCAGTTCAGATCTACCCTTTTGCTTCAGACAGATGTTCGCCTAGATGCTCGCCTCATCACAGATCTAAGCCTTCCATAATCAGATCTAGCAAATACAAGAGCAATTCAGATCTAGATCTCCTTCTTCATCATTGGTGCATCATACATTCAGATTTATCATTCAAGTGTAACCATTTCCATTCAGATATACTTCAGAGAGAAGTATTCATTCAAGCTCAGACATCTTGCACCCTCACTCATGATTTGCACAATGAATTTATTCTCCTTATATAGGTTTACCCTTTTCAATACCATGAGCCCCCTTTTTCAATACCATGGAGCAAAACAATACCATAAGCCCAAAACTACCTGGACGGGGTCAATTAGGTGGATCATTACCCAATACAATGGGTTAATACCATGGTGGTTACCCTTGGGTTTGCACTTTTTGAGCGCTTTTGCCCATACGCGACTTGCAACGTTATTTTCCGCGTGCATATGCGACTTCCCCTAGGCCAATCCGCGTATACAAAGAGACATTCTCTTTTCATCATATTTTGAGCACATTCTGAATTCCTTTCTTCATTGCCTTTTGTACACACTGTAGATACATCATATTTTCTTCATCAGGAACATACTTCATCAAGTAAGTTGTCATCATCTTCATTAAGAGGGTTGCCTTTCAAGTACAACACTCAGCATCATATCATCAACAAACCTCATATCACATCAGATTTACATCATTTACCAAGTCCATCAAGTCAAGAATAACTTCATCAGGTGGTTTGCCATCAAGGACAACACATGTCAACAGTCGCATGTCTTCATCTTCATTTAGTGGGTTGCCATCAAGGACAACACTCTGCATCATATTTCCAACAATCTCCCCCTTTGGACTTGATGGCAACCACGATGGTGTTTGGTTACCATAGCAGATAGATACCATGTCACTCTCCAAAAATGTCTCCAAAAATGTCACTCTCAAACACCATGTCACTCTCCCCCTTTGACATCAAGGGCAAAGGGTGGATCAAAAACCAACATTCTGCAGATCTGATATGTGCTGAAGTGGCCAAGCTCCCCCTGAGTTCATGCATAATTTTCAATAAGGTACATGACTCTTCCTATCACCAAAGACTCATACTTACATCAAATATCCAACCAAGTGGATTTACATATGAGACTCAAGTACCCAACCAAGTGGGTTTACACATTTCAATTCAGCTACCCAACCGAGTGGGTTTACAAAAATTGACTCAGCTACCCAACCAAGTGGGTTTACAAATTTGACAAGTTCATACATAACTGAATATTACAGATTTTACATCAAGGGTCTCATCATGACCTTTTCATCAAAAATAAATCTATGACTTTTCAAGACCAATACCAAGAAGACCTCAAGAGAGATCATATAAAAGAACCATCATAATGCCAACAATGCATTATACTCAGCAATGCTAATGCTCCCCCTGAATATGTGCATCCATGCAATCTTTCCAAATGGCTAAGGCTCCCCCTTAGTTTGTGCATCTTGAAAACTTCCACCAACAAATCATCAAGGCATCTTCATCAAAACATTAGAAATAGAATTATAAGAACTGGAACACCACCAGAGATACCAATCAGTATTAGAGATACCAAACAGCCCTGCAGCTGTGCTGAAGAGCGCTGAACCAACCAAAAATTGTCAGCAACCAAACATACGCGGTTTTATGTGCAGGAACTCGCGTACATACGTGACTGTGTTTCAGGAAACCCACGTATCCCAAGCCATCTTCTAAAATTTATGCAGATTTTTTCTTTTGACTGGCAGAGAACACTCCCAGCTTCTGTCTTAGATACTCGAACGCTTCCCTGGGCAGAGGTTTGGTAAAGATATCAGCAGCTTGTTCTTTGGAGGTAACATACTCCAACTTCACTTTTTGCTCAAGGACTTGTTCACGTAGGAAATGATATTTGATGGGAATGTGCTTGGTTTTCGAATGCATAACAGGATTCTTTGAGATACTGATGGCACTTGTATTATCACACATAATGGAGATAGGAGTTGCACATTTCATTTGAAAATCTTGCAAGGTTTGCATCATCCATAGGAGTTGAGTGCAACAAGATGCGGCAGCTACATACTCTGCTTCAGCTGTTGATAAGGCAATAGAATTTTGCTTCTTGCTGAACCAAGATACTAACCGGGGCCCCATGTAAAATGCACCACCACTAGTGCTTTTTCGATCATCAACACTTCCAGCCCAATCTGCATCAGTGTAAGCATGAAGAGTAAGATCAGCATCCTTTCGATACCATAAACCAAAGTCTTGAGTTCCTTGTAGATATTTGAATATCCTTTTGACGGCCTGAAGGTGAGACTCTTTTGGATTAGCTTGGAATCGTCCAACAATCCCAACAGCATGCATAATGTCTGGTCTGGTCCGAGTGAGATAAAGTAGACTTCCAATCATCGATCTGTATTCTGGTTGATTCACAGTGGGAGAATCATCATTAGAACTGAGACTGCATCCGGTTATCATTGGTGTACTTACAGGTTTGCATTCTTCCGTGCCATACTTCTTCAGAATTTGCTTAAGATATTTTGCTTGTGATAGAAATATACCATCTGCAGATTGATGCACTTGCAAGCCAAGAAAGAATGTTAGTTCCCCAAGCAAAGACATTTCAAATTCTTGCTGCATGACAGAAGCAAATTTTGACTCATAGATTCTTCGTTACTCCCAAAAATGATATCATCAACATATACAACTACAATCAATAGTTTATTATTTTCAACTTTTGTGTATAAGTTGCTATCAGCAGACCCCTTTGAAAATCCTTGTTGATGAAGATATTTGTCAAGACGATAATACCAAGCCCTTGGAGCTTGTTTGAGTCCATACAGAGCCTTTTTAAGTCTACAAACAAGATTTGCATCATTTCCCAAAATGAATCCTTCGGGTTGTTCTATATATACTTCTTCTTCTAGATCACCATTAAGAAAAGCAGACTTAACATCCATTTGATAAACTTTGATTCGTTGATAGCTTGAGAAAGCAAGAAACATTCTTATGGCTTCAAGTCTAGCTACAGGAGCAAAACTTTCTTCAAAGTCTATACCTTCTTGTTGAGTATACCCTTTGCAAACCAGTCTAGCTTTGTTTCTTACAACATCCCCATTCTCATTTAACTTGTTCTTGAAGATCCATTTAGTTCCAATGACATTTTTATCATGAGGTCTTGGTACCAAATCCCAAGTGCCATTCTTTTCAATTTTCTCAATTTATTCATCCATGGCATTATTCCAACATTCATATTTGCTAGCTTCATTGACATTGTGTGGTTCAATTGTGGATAGAAGTGCCAAATTACTAGAAGATCCCGCAAGAGTTCTCCTTGTTCGTACACCTGATTCCTTGTCTCCCAAAATTTGAGATTCGGGATGATTCTTTTGAACATATCTGGATGGAGCCTTTTCAGATAAATCATTTTCAGGTTCTTCATTTGATTCACTGTCTATATCATTTCCATCTGATGTAGAAGGCCATATGTCATCATCATCTTCTTCTGTTGTTTGTTTTTCTTCTTTAGGAGCTGCAGAAGACTCGTCAATAACAACATCAATACATTCAACAACCTTTTGAAGCCTCTTATTGTAACATGTGAATGCTTTGCTTGAAGATGAGTAGCCAAGAAGTATCCGTTCATCTGATCTAGGGTCAAACTTGCCAAGTTTTTCATCATTATTTTTGATAAAGCATCTACTTCCAAAAACTTTAAAATGCTTTACAGTGGGAGATTTTCCATACCAGAGTTCATATGGAGTTTTATCACTGTTTACCCGGACATGAGCCTTGTTGAGAATGTTAACTGCTGCACGTGCTGCTTCACTCCAGAACATGTTAGGAACATTAGAGTCAGTAAGCATAGCTCTGGCCATTTGAACAATTGTTCTATTCATTCTTTCTGCTACACCATTTTGTTGTGGGGTGCCTGCTACAGAGAATTGTCTTTTAATGCCATGTTGTTCACAAAATTCAAAGAATTCATTTGACGAATATTCTCCTCCTCGATCAGATCTAAGACACTTGATTTTTGAATCCAATTCATTTTCTACCAGTGCTTTGAACTTCTGAAATTTTTCAAAGGCTTCATCTTTGTGTTTAATAAACGCAATCTCACACATTCTGGAGTAGTCATCAATAAATAGGATATAGTATTCTTCCCCACGTAATGACTTTTTCCTCATAGGTCCACAGATGTCAGTATGAATGAGTTCAAGAGGCTTACTTGATGAACCTTCTTTGGCATTAAATCGGACTCTGGTCTGCTTACTAAATTGACAAGATTTGCATATGGTACTTTCTGGAAGATTGATCTTGGGAAGATCACGAACAGCTTGAAGTTTGCTTGCTTTGTTGATTTGAGAGAAACTCAGATGTCCCAGTCTTCGATGCCAAAGCCAATTTTCTGAAGATTTGCTTAAGTAACATTGTTCTATGCCGTTGAGTACATACAGGTTGCTTGGATTTCTTTTTCCTTTTATAATGATTTTACCTGTATCAAGATCACGAACCACACATTCTTTGGAACTGAAGACCACTACTGCTCCTTGATCACACATTTGACTAACACTCAATAGGTTATGCCTTAATCCATCCACATACATGACATCTTTAGCCTTCACCTTTTCTTTTAGAAATACTGACCCTTTTCCTTTAATAACAGCAGGAGTATCATTTCCAAAAGTAACTATCTTTTCCTTCTCTAGAGCATTATAAGTATGCAGTTTGCTTTTTTCACCTGTCATGTGTCTTGAACACCCGCTATCAATATACCATTGATTCTCTTCACCCTCTCTAAATAATGCTATCCCACAATTTTCAACCGGTAATTCTTTCTTTTTCCACACTTTAGAGCTTGAGGGAACATGCTCTTTTGGCTGGACCTTGCTCCTGCATTCAGATTCTTCATGACCAAAGTTATTGCAATAAGTACATTCAACTTCATTTTGAAGAGGAGAAAAATTGTTATAGGTGTTCTTCTTTGGTTCATCATTCATCCTTATCTTTCTTGCTTCTATGGTCATGATGGTTTTATATGCAACACATTGAACAGCTTTATGACCAAAGTTGTGACATGTGAAACATTGACCATTGAAGTAGAAATTTCTGTGATCATGAAATCTTCTATTAGACTTTACCTGTTGGTTGTAGCCATTTTGAAAGATCTCCCTATTAGTGTTTCTTGAATTGAGGTGATCTTGCTTTACCTGTAAAGATCCTTTGTTCCCTTGTTGAGTGGCTGAATGTAGAGAACCATCAGTGGCTGCTTTTAGAGAATTTAGTGCTGATGTCTGAGAAGATTCCCCAGTATATCCAAGACCTGTTTTTATAAAGGGAGACCGTTGTACCTTGATAATCTCATCCAAGGTTTCTGAACTTTTAGCAAATCTGAGATTGAGGGAATTCAATTTCTCATTATCCTTCCTTAGACTTACTACTTCACATTCTAGATCCTCCATGCGTTTTTCTCTTGCTTCAAGCTGATTTTTAAAAGTCTCAATGATTATGTTATTTTCTTCTAGGCTTACTTTGAGTTGAATGTTTTCTTCAAGAAGATTATTGTCTTCTAGAGAATCCACAAAGGTACCCTTTTCTTTTTCACACTCTTTCATGAGAGCCCATACTTTTGCACCAAAATTCAACAAGGCTTTTGTATGTATACTTCCCATTGCGACGGATCTCCTTCAAGCGATCAAGCTTCTGCAGAAGGACCCGCTATGATACCAATTGTTGGGAAAAATACTGAGAGGGGGGGTGAATCAGTATTTACTGCATAATCAAATCTTTTTACTTTTTCATTCCTTAAAACCCATACGCTACTTTCCTTTAGTAAACTAGCGTATATACGCGGATCCCCTTTATGAAACTCGCGTATATGTCATTAAACTTCACTTAAACCATTCCATCATTTATGCATCAGATATTCAATAAGCAGTAAACATGTGCAGTAAGAACAGAATAAACCATCACACAAAGCATCACACATGAACACCAGGATTTTTAGGTGGAAACCCAAATCGGGAGAAAACCACCGCTGCGGTTGCTCAGCCTTCAATATTTTATTATAGAGAAAACATCTTACAACATATGTGCTGGCGCAGACTTGACCAGCACGCAGGCACCCACCTGCGCTCGTTTACCAGCCTCTCCTGGAAGGGAGCTACGACCCCATGACTCGTTTACCAGCCTCTCCTGGAAGGGAGCTACGACCCCCCGATCTCGTTTACCAGCCTCACCTGGAAGGGAGCTACAACCCCCTGACTGAAGGCTACAACCCTCAGCACCACCTTGGACCACGTTTCATCAATTTTCACACTGGATCCAACAACCTCAATAGAACACCACTTGCAGGCCACTTTTCATCATATTTTCAAACTGGACCCTTTCCATACTTTTATTCTTAAACATACGGACAAAGCTGATACAGCGACTCGGCGGCTGTGGGATACGGATAAGCGATAACACGACGAGAACAGATCAGATATTTCATACCCCTTGCTTCAACAAACCCTAGTTTGCATACGCGCTTTTACTTCACTGATGTCGCGTATATACGCGCTTCCGTCCACACAAACCAGCGTATACCTCAGTGTATATTTTATTGCGCATACGCGCTTTCTCTTCGCTGAAGCCGCGTATATACGCGCTTCCTCCGCGGCGAAGTAGCGTATAGATCTTCAATCATTACAGAGCAGCATACTTCATCGGATCAGATATTCAGTTCAGATCTACCCTTTTGCTTCAGACAGATGTTCGCCTAGATGCTCGCCTCATCACAGATCTAAGCCTTCCATAATCAGATCTAGCAAATACAAGAGCAATTCAGATCTAGATCTCCTTCTTCATCATTGGTGCATCATACATTCAGATTTATCATTCAAGTGTAACCATTTCCATTCAGATATACTTCAGAGAGAAGTATTCATTCAAGCTCAGACATCTTGCACCCTCACTCATGATTTGCACAATGAATTTATTCTCCTTATATAGGTTTACCCTTTTCAATACCATGAGCCCCCTTTTTCAATACCATGGAGCAAAACAATACCATAAGCCCAAAACTACCTGGACGGGGTCAATTAGGTGGATCATTACCCAATACAATGGGTTAATACCATGGTGGTTACCCTTGGGTTTGCACTTTTTGAGCGCTTTTGCCCATACGCGACTTGCAACGTTATTTTCCGCGTGCATGAATATAACACATACCCAACAAATCCATCTCTGTTTCTTGTGTGGAAGTTTCATGATAATTGGGTATCACTCTTAAGGATGCAAGGGTGCCTCTAATTGGAGAAATTGCTCAATCCTCACCTTTAGGTGGTGGTGGATCATCTCCTACTATGCCAGCGCTATGACCCCTCCTTTTTTCTTCTTCTTCCTCCTCCTCATCATCTGAGAAGACCTCTATGTAATGTGTTTTTCTAGCTACACATTTATGTCCAAGTGCCCATGATTCTTGGCAAGTGAAGCAAATATTCATTCTTCTTAGATCTCTACGGAAATCATCATCAAGAGGTTTTTTGTATGAACTCTCCTTTGAAGGATCAACCTTCTCTTATTTTCCATTTGATGGAAAAGAGGGCTTATGCGGAAATTTTGCCTTTGCTTTTGGCAAGGCATCTTGAATGTCTCTAGCCCTTTCAATGGCATCTTGTAGGGTAGTGGGCTTGGTATAATTAAAAAACCCATGAAGAGGTTCATCTAACCCATCAATGAACATGTACACCCTTCTTGCTACAAATAAATTAGGAACCATTACAGAAAGTCTTAAAAATTCAGAGATGTAAGTTTTTGCATTACCTGATTGTTTCAATTTTGCAAGGCCCATTAATGATGCTTCGAGATCTCTTCTATCAATTCTTTCCACCAGCCTTCTAGTGAACTCTGAATAAGCAGTTACATTTGCATGACCCAATGTAGACAAGCCATGGAACCACTACCATGTGCTTCACCCTCAAGGTGTAGCGACATGCAATCTTAATGGCCTCCATTTTTGGAACGTTGTTCAACTGAAAGTATATGTCAAATTTTTCTACCCAAGATTTGGCAAAAAGACTTGGATGACCCATCAAAATTGGGTAAAATACTCCGCCCATGGTGTGGTGTCGATCATGATTTTGAATGAATCCACCACTTCTATGATGATGCCTTGGTCTTCTATTGTCCTTTATTTGAAAAATCAAAATAGTTATGATCTTTGGAATCTCCCGATTCTAAGACTCATATTCTTAAAATATTCTTCAAGGGATTCATGCTCTTGAAACCCTTCATTTCCCACAGCCAAAAATGTAGGAATGGTAGAGCATTGGGAAACTTGTGGTTGATGCATTGGTTGATCATTCTAGTGGTGAGACATGCCAGAGCCTTCTCCATGATGAAATCCTTTAGGGGATTCCTTGATTCTTTCCATTCTCATCTGCTTGATCTCTCTAGAAATTTCTTTTATGGCTCTAAGAAGGATCTTATGGAACTCCTTCTCTTCATCTTCTCCTCCAGATAAAGGGGCTTTACCCTTTTCTTCATTATCATTTGTATAATCAAAATTTTTGTGCCTTCTCTTTTAATACCTCTTTTCTCTATCAGTAAGAGGCTCTCCTTCTTCAAAAGACATATTGGCTTTTAGAATGCACAGGTTGTGCCAAGATGATGCTCTGATACCACTGTAATATTCCCAAATGGGAAAAGCAGCAATATAATGTAGAATGTCAGAATAATAACGCAGATCATATTTTATAAAGCAAGAGGCCAATATGAAGACCTTTCATATGTTATTACAGCAGCAAAATATGTGTAAGATATGGCCCATAAGATGCATAACAAGAAAAGCAAGTCTCCAATGAAGAAAATCCCTCAATATGAGGTGCTGCAACCATATATAAAAGTTGGAAAACCCTTACAGCGTTATTTTATTGGCTCTGCAATAGCAATATATTATACATCAGATCTAGAGAAAATATGTGCCTCAAAAGTTAGATTCTATATCAGATCCATGCACTATACAAGCTCCTCTATAGAACGCCCTTGGGGTTTTCACCAAAACACCAAGTACAAGATGTAGATATGAGATCTAAGACTGCAGATCTACTTAAATTATAGATTTGGAAAGTGTGGCTGAAATGATATGAGCAATAGAATAGCCTCCTCCAATAGATCTTCAAAGTGAATGGCAGATCCCCAACACTAGAAAATCAACTCTCCAAATGGTGTGATGAACCACCCTGCAACTCCCCCTATAGAAATAACGCAGATCTGGAAGTAAACTGCGCTGTAGGGATAAAAATAAGGTTGGCCTAATGCCAAGATCTAAAAATCAACCCCAATGCCTTCAATATTGTCCTCCCAATGAAGTAGAAACCTCCTCCACTGAAAAGGAGCACTAAAATGGCCTAGATCTAAAAGATCTAGTCTCCACTTGTTGCAGCTTGCAAAAACAACCAAACCCTCAACAGGATCTGCACTATAGTTTAAAGAAGAAGCTTGGCCCTAAGCCAGATAGTGGACAATGCAGTACAAACTCTCTCAAGAGCTACTCAATGGGAAGAGGTGGGATTCCCGATCAGGAACACCCAATGCTAAACAGCATTTCAATCTCAGCTAAACAACAAGAGAAAGATATATGTCTAAACACACCATATATTCATAAAATAACATATACATCAACAACCTTCTAATGCTTCCATCCCCTTCCTTTTATAAGACGAGAGTTTGCAAACCCTAAACCACATCCAATGATAACACTCCTTTCACACAGGGCACCTCCATCTAAAATTGTGTTGTCTCTCATTGATGGCCACTCCTCCATGAAAAATTTGTAGATTTGGATGACCCGGTCAAAATGTTCCAGCCCCTTTCACACCTAAGGGTGCTTAATTAAGCTGTGAAGATTTATCATTTTCACATTTGGCATTGATTTATTCATTATTAAGGAGTATTATGGACCTCCTTTGCTCTTTTATTCTTTAAACAAAGTAATAAAACAAAATTGAATATTCCAATTAGCTCATGACTAATTGGGATTATTACACCCGGGTCCTGGCCGAAGGAGAACGCACTGGGCGTAGTGTTGGTGATACAACATACGGGGTTGTTCTAATTGGTCTTGGGATTTGTGCGGTGCCCATAGGTTGCGTCAACACACCTGTGCGTAGACTTATAGAAATGCACCGGTGCACAGTATCACACAAATGCACTGAGATTTATAATTGATATCGGTATTGGTGCGGTGCCCATAGATCATACAAATGCACCGGTGCATAGAGACACATAAACGCACGGATGCGCAGTATCACACAAATGCACCAAGATTTATAATTAGTATTGGTATTTGTGTGGTGCCCAGATGTCATACAAATGCACCGGTGTGTAATTCCACATAAACGCACCAGTGCACAGTACCGCACAAGCGCACCAATATTTTAATTGGTTTTGGTATTTGTACAGTTCCCATAGGTCGTAGAAAAGCACCGGTGCGCTTCAGGATACAAACGCACCGGTGTACAGTAACTGACACACACTAGTTTTCATTTTGTATTTTTTAGAACATCAACCTGTTACAGTGCAATTATTGTGATTGTTTTAAATTCATTATTCATCAAAAATCGACACATCTTATAACAATATTCATATTAATTAAATTTTTATTAATGCATTTGAATGTGATGTTTGGATTAATTTGTTATATCATATCATAATTATTGTGGTTTTTTAAAATTCATTATTCATCGATATTCGACACATATATATCTTATAACAATATTCATATGAACTAAATTTTTATTAGTGCATTTGAATGTGATGTTTGGATTAATTTGTTATATCATATCATCAAATTTCACATCTCTTCATTATAATATTTAATCATCCATAAATTTAATCACCTGTGTTACATTTCAAATTGACAATGGAGAACACAATAAAATAAATTAAAACATATATATATATATATATATATATATATATATATATATATATATATATATATATATATAAGACAGTCTTTGTCATACAAAATGGGATAGTTATTGGTATCCCTTTATCTTTCAATTGGGACACTATGTCCATTACATTAAACAAAATGTCTGATTTCACAGGATCATTTTTAAAAAAATACAATGCCTTGCTTTGATATTCAAACATAGTGATCATCATTCTTCACTTGAACTGTTGTCACTGCTAGAGCTACTTCCATGACTTGGGTTATTTTCAGGAATGTTTTGTTCACAGTGTTGATTGTTTTCTTCTTCTTCACCTTCCATCTACAAACATAAAAATAAATTGTAATGAGTGTATATACATTGGTGAGAATAATGAAAATTGCAATATTAAATAATATACATCAATGTAAATCGAAAAGAAATGACATACTATTGCAACAATTGACTCATAAACTATACACATTATTTCAAAACCATGTAACATGCCATCTTTCAAGATTTCATCTGTTGGCACAGTTCCATAATTTGTTTCCTGTAAGTTTTATACCCCATAAAAAATCATATATTTAATATAAAAGATTTTTTTGTTCTATTAATTATAGACGGAGCTAAGTAAAACAAGATCGATAGATGCTTACAAATTCCACAATTAATTTCTAATATGCCAACATATACTCACAACCCATATTTAACCCAATTTCAATCAATTCGTCTGATGGTTCTTCTTTGTATGTTAGCACCTGTTTGAAGACATTCAATGATGATTTTTTTAAAACAACTTAAAAAATACAAAAATGAAATCTAGTTAAGTTGTTATAAGGAAGTAACAATTACTCACAAACTTAGAGATCAACCATTTTATTCCTTGTCGTCCTATTTTATGTGTTGAATGGGTTCCATTTTCTTTTCTTTTCTGCAAGAAAATTCTTGAAAATTAATATTTAATGCTAAATTGTTTATTTATTGTACCTAATGATCGAAAAATTTAATGATTACATATTACATTTGAAGCACGTTGTTGTTGAGATGGCTCCTCCTGCGATGCAATTTTGTCCATTTCTTTGACCATCTCCTTGTACACCTTTTTGGACATTCCTATTGGCATATTTCTGATATCAGCTCGTTCATCTTTTGAGATTTTCATAATCTTCCTGAAAATGTAACATGACAATAAAATATTTAATTTTTATATTGATATATGAAAAGTAAGTATAAAAAAAGTGATATTTATAAATAATTCTAGACAAACATCTAAAGGAATATTACTTTTTCATTCCTTCTTTTTTATTGTTGTACGTTTTTGCTATTAAAAGTCTGACATATCTCATTGACCAATTCTCTGGAAACTCTTCATGCAGTTTACATAAAATTTGGTTATTGGAATCATTGGATTGGTTTTTGTATTGTAAGTGAACTCATTCGGTGGCTCATCAGTTGTGAAGAGGATGTAAGCACACCCTCGCCAATCAAAAATTGCATAATGACAGGTAACCATAATTAAGGGATTTTTGTCAACACTGGCTAGCAACTCTAGTGCATCATTCAATATCCTTGCTAGAAACACAGTCTTTCCCCTCTTGGGCATCATCTGCCCCCACATGTGCATCAGTGCCTTGAATGTTGGCCTACGAGGCTGCCGAAAAAAAGTAGGCCTCATCTCTGGAAACCTCTCCAAAAATAAACAAAAAATATCTGAAGCAAAAGGGAAGTTGACCCTCCCTTGTGCATGAGCATGACATCTATCTAAGGTTGTACAGAACTGTCATAATAAAATGGCAGACCACCTGACAGGTCGTGGATCTTGTACTAAAGAATCAACATAATATAGAAGCAAGGAACTAATGTGTTTACCGTCACTGGTGTTGTGTGAAATGGTCAAAATGAGAAGTGAGAGGCACTACACCTCCTCACTACCAAATGCACCAGTATGTCACTGACCTCCAACGACTTGAAAATCTGAAGGAGATAGTAATGATGCTCCAATGTATCTCTGGGAGTACACAAACTTACTCCCTACTACATAGCCAGTTGGAACATCTGGGAATGAGGGAAAATCCACCCCTCTCCTCGATAGCCCTGTAATGAAATATATATCCTCCTGAGTGGGCCTATACCACTAGTTACAAACAACCCAGAAAGCCTGTTGGTGGGAATTCCACCTTTAGATAAGATGTTTAAAAAAAAACCATGGCCCTTTAAGGAAGTAGCCTCCTCATAGAACTCGAGGAGGCCTACTTACCTTAGGATCCCCTGGGTAGCTGATGTAATAGGTCAAGCGTATACATCTCTCTCCATCTCTCATGCCTCCCATAGGTGAACCATGTTATACTGCTCCACCTATTGTTGTTGTTGGCCCCCCTCTTCTCTCCTTTCAGGTCTCTGAATGATTGACATATTAAATACAATTTTCTTATTAAATGATACATGTATTTATAAATATACATTTATAATTGTTTTTGGAAAAAAGAAAAAAAAACAGTTGGTGCACCAAAAAAACCAGTCATGCACCGGTCCCGGTGCGTCTTTTTATGGAGCGCACTGGAAACGGTGCACCAGATAATATTCAATGCACTGGTGGCAGTGCTCCCAAAAATTTGTAGCACATAGTTGACTATGAATGATGTTAGGAGTGCGGTGCGCTTACTAAGCTCTATGCCCTAGGGCATAAAGTTAAGTCAATGGACCGACCTCCTTCCATAATTACATAGTCAACAGTGCGGTCTTTTACCCGGCCGCACCATTGACCCTGTCGAAATATGAAAAGAGGTACACTGACAAAAATACCCATCATGGGGCAGATATTTTAGTCAACAGACCACGTTGCTTCTATTCCACTAGGTTAATGGTGCGGTCGGGTAACCGATCGCACCGCACTTTTAAAAAAAAATTAAAATAACACGGTGCACCTTCGATACTGCCCCGAAACTTGTACGGATACCGTTAGCATCGTTTTACCAGGCTGCATTGTTGACCCTGCCAAAATGTAGAATGTGGTGTGCTGACAACATTACCTGCCTCGAGGCGTATATTTTAGTCAACACACCATGTTGCCGCTATTCCACATTGTCAACGGTGCGGTCGGGTAAACGATCGCACTGTACTTTTTTAAAATTTTAAAACAACACAGTGCACCTATCGATACCACCTTGGAACTGGTGCAGATACCATTAGCACCAGTTGTGGTGTGGCCTATAAATTTACAGACAGCACCGGGAACCGGTGCGAGCCAAACGACTCAAGTGTACTGCGCGACAAATTTTTTTTTTAATGGTTAATTTTAAGGTATAATTTGAAATTCTAATCCGCTTAAAGGCTTAATTATGGAAAAAAAATAAAAATACCTGTACATTTGGCCATCGAGGAGGCATATTAGCTGTATAATTTGCAAAAGAAAATTTTTCCTTCATTTTGCAAAATTCAAGCTAGAGATTAGTGGGCAATGCACATCAACAATGTGTGCAATGGGTGCAATTGGAACATCGATGTCAGGGTAGCTCAGAAAAGGATAAATTGCACTAGTGCTTGAGAGCTCTAGAGCACTGAGAAAATTGAAAAATGTGGTTTTTTTCTTGTAATTTTTTATTTATTTAACCATGTTTCAGTGCGTGGGGTTTTTATGGACGCATCGGTGCGGTTGCTTAATACCGCACTAGGCAATTCCTATTTTGGCGTGTTTTCTTATGATGCACCGGTGCGGAAGACTTGTAAAGCACTGGTGCACTACACTAATATGATGCACCAAGCAGGTGTGTATGGAGTTCACGTTATCCAGTGTGCCAATTTTTTGTGTGCACCAGTGTGGTTTATGATGATAAGTGCACCGGACGAAAGACATTCGCAAAAACCTCCGCCTACCAACCTCCTCTAGTAACCTCCGCTAGAAATGGATGTCTGGGGTATTTTTATAAGGGGTTCCTCAAAAACATCTGTTAGAGGGTATTTTCCATGATGTGATTAGTCTAATCCTTGGTAACTTCTCTCATTTTCTTATCATAATCATCCTGCTTCATTAATTTGTCATGAATAACTAGACGTTTGGGAAGGCCTTTCTTTCTTAGGACATCAAATTTTATCATGAACCTTGTGATGGAAACCTCCATGTTTTGGCATTTTTATTCTAGTTCTATCATCAGATTCTTTTTATAAATAACCTTCCTAAATTCTAGGATTGTCTCTATTCTATCACTAATTCCAGTTTCTTCTAATTCTTGTCTATTCTTGGAATTAAGGAATTTGATGATTTTATTAGCCTCTTCAGGTTTCTTACCAAGTTATTCTTTTATCTTCTGAATAGCTTCTCTTGCTTCTTTGACTAAATCATTTTGTTCATAGATAACCTGAATGGATGGCCAAATATCGTTGGCAGATTCAATGATATTGGCCCATTTTTGTTGCTTGTCTTGTGCCATTGGTTCTTTTAGTGTTAGATCTTAAACTAAATTTTTCAATTTCTCATTCAACCTATTTGCCTTATGTTCTTCAGTTTTGTGCATTATCTTAGCAAGTTTCTTTTCATCTTCGAGACTTTTCAGTTGTTATTTAAGTCTATTAATTTCATTTGTTTGAATAGACATGTCCTACATTGCTTTAATTAACTTGCTTCATCTGTAGGTTGTACTGTTGTTGATGACTTTTTGGCTGAAGTAGTGGCTGAGGTGGAAGGAAGTGTTATAGCCATTGGGAATGTAGGAGTCAATGATTCTACTAATGTGGAAGGTACAATTGTAGTGACTACAGGAATGACAGTGACTGGGACTTCTTCTGCTCTAGCCTTTTTCTCCTGTACCAACTTGTCCATTTTATTCTCTATTTCTTTGATTTGGGAAGTCAACTGAAGTATGAGATTCATCATATCATATTTCTGATTTGCATCCTATAACACTTCCTTTGTTTGAGGATGTTCAGTGGGAGGCAGTTGTAGTTTCTTGTTTAATGCAGAAATATCTTCATTCTTCTTTTTAATCAGTTCATTTGCAACTTGTACATTTGTTGGATCATATCCTACTTCAATAACCAAATCTTCTAGTGGTTTGATTCTATTTTCCTTATCCTGTGATGATGCATTTTCCAATTTATGCTCATATTTGATGTTTCCAAGAGTGTTTTGAAGCTTCTGTACACTCATGGGTTTATTTTTCATTATTGAATAAACCATTTCACCAGCCTATTTGTGAAATTATATCTGATAAATTGGATGAATATCATCTTCTTGAACTTCATATGATGAATTTTTGTAATCTGTTGATGTTTTGGGATGCTTGACTTTAGGCTATAGGAAGGTCATCTGCATCTCCCTAGTTTTGTAGTCAAAAGCAGAAAGAAATCTGCTTTGGTCACTAGGTGACTGCTTCCCATATTGGTTATATGTATCAGCCTTCAAGGCTTGATTTCTCATCTTTATCTCTTTGTATTTATGTATAATTTCCATCTCCTTCTCTGTTGGTTTTCTAGATGAGGACATTTCAACACTGTGTTGCTTCTGAATAAGCCGAGTGTTTGAAGTTGAAGGCTGATGTATTTCTTCATTTACTTTAGGAGGTGCATTTTCCTTTGTTGTTGTATCTGTGTCAATCACTTCTATGGTTTCTACTCCTCCATTGACATGATTTAATTCTGGCTTCTTCTTGTATATCAATTTAAATTTTGTTTCAGTTGTTGTCTCTGTAGTGTATGATCCTTCCTCTCTTATTCTCTTTGAGCTTTTGTCTTCTTGGGCTGGAGTCTGCAAGGTTTGACTAGTAGCACCTTGTTTCTCTGCCTCTGTCAAGGTGCTCTCCAACCATTCAGATTGGTTGGAGTATTTCTCAATGTCTGGCTTCTTCTCATGTACATAAGGAGTTAGTTTGCATTTAAATCTCAGTTTACTTATTACTCCTAGAGCATCATAATACCATAGAAAACTCTTACTGAATTTAAACTCCTGCAAATACTCTTTAGCCTCTAGACCTGCATCTCTACTATTAAAAATGAAAGGGCCAACTTGATTCTCAATTTTTAACTGTGTCTTTTTCTTCCCTGTCAAGAAATTTATTGCATAAAAATTAATAATATGCCTTATATACTCAAGGGAAAATAACCTCATTCGAAGGTATTTTGGTAGTTTATATGGAATAGGATTTGATCCATATACCCTTATCTCTGTATGGTTTTGGTAGAAGTACCAATCACCTATCCTACTATGCTCTAACAACTGCAGGACCTTCTTAATTTCCTCACTGACTCTATGTTGATTGTTGTTGTTCAACATGTTGATAATAGGATGAATAAAGGAGTCAATGAAGTATGTGTAGGTGAATTCAGTGGAGTCTTTCCTTATCAATAAAGTCCAAAAGATGATTGTCTGTGGGTTACCTTAAACATCAAGCTTTTGAAAGGTTGATGGAAAATTTCTTAGACTGAAAATATAGAAACATGTGGAATAGGACTGATGAATACTTGAAAACACCTTCTCTAGGAATTTTGACCAACTGTTCATGAATAGTATTAGCAAGGTACTGGGAAAAATAAAAAATGGTAGCAGGAGGCTGACTAGGTGTGAAAGTGGACATAAAACCTAGTACTTCAACATAAACACGCTCATCTGTAAAATAA
>JAXQQM020077758.1:0-15039 GCA_034641835.2 Pinus albicaulis
AAGATTTGTAGTTGCAGATTTGCGCAAGGTAGGAAGAGAAAAGCACACAGAGGATATTTCCAAAAATTCTTAGAGGATTTCCAATTCCAACTTAAGGAAGGAGATCCGTGAATTCAAAAAGAAGTAGGGCTATAGCAGGTAAAGAAATTTTCCAGTGCGAGTTTGCCAGAATAGCTAGTTGAAGTTGCAGAGATTGTAGTTCATGTGCGAAAGAAATTTTCCAGTGTGAGTTTGCCAGAATAGCTAGTTCAAGTTGAAGAGATTGCAGTTCGTGTGCTAGTTTTCGAAGAAGGACATCCGAAAGATAGAGCGAGTAGTCTTAGGGAGCTGTTGAAGGCAATACATTAGACGAAGAAGGATTTTCGAAGGCAGATCTGCGCATTCCTGAAGGAGTGCGAGTAATAGAAAGAAGGCCAACCAAGGAAGAGGAGGAGATTTCCAAATCTAGTTTCTAGTTTATTTGAGTTTCACGAAATGTCTTCAGCAAGACTTAGGGATCAAGACAGACTTGATAGAGCCTCTAATTTTGGTATCTGGAAGACTAGGATGTAGTTTTTATTGGATGAGAATGGTCTAAAGGAATTCGAGACAAATGTCATGGAAGAGCCCTTAGCCAATAGATCCATAGAAATTGGCAACCTTCACGAAAGAAATGGCCAAAACTAAGAGGATGGTTGTAGATAAGGTTCAAGATCACATTGTCCTTCATATTGCGGACAAGAATACAACAAATCACATGTGGGATGTCGTTGTGAAGTTGTACCAGGATCCATCAGAGAATCATAAAATGATTCTCGAGAAGCAAAGGGCCACGTGTTGAGATTTTGAGTGTTTGGGTAGCATTGGGTGTGCTCTAGCCCCAAAACTTTGTCGAGGGGCTAAGACACCCAAGACCTCCAAAACCCAGAAAGCGTTTGGAGAAATTTCATCTAATGTGTGAGATATTAAAATAATTAATTTTTTTTTAATGAGGAACCTAAGTCTAACTTAGGGAATTAGAAAAATTAAAGCGAATTAATTAAACACATGTGATGAAATGTTCTAAGTAACGCGGATCAAGCATTCTTTTAATCTTAGTCGTCGATAAGAGATTAAATCACAACCGTTGATGTGAACGAAAAAGTAAAAGAGAAAGGCTTGAGGGTCAGTTGGAGGCACACACACAGAGGCAAAGCACTGAGATTAAGTTGGAATTCTAGGGCAGGTTTGCTAAGAATTTCCAGAAGAGTTTCAGCTGCAGCGAGGGGTAGTATTGGCTATGGGGATGATTTGATCTCGAAACCAAGAGTCAACAAGAGGCAGAGGAGCAGCAACTAGGATCAGCGTAGAGGAATCTGAGGCTACGCAGCAACTGCGTAGCGCAGAGGGCTTCAGCCGCTACGTAGGCCCAAAGAGGGCAACGTTGAGGCTTCAAGAGGCCATCAGGGTTACGCAGAGGCCATCAAGGGAAACGTAAGGACTGCGTCACCCAGTCTGGGGTTACGCAGCCCTCTTTTGAGCAACACAGGGGCACGCAGAGGCTAGCAGGGCTGATGCAGGCAGGTTTAGAGCTGCGCTGGGGTTTCTAGAGACAGAAAGGGGTTGAGTTCGGTAAATCCCATTTGAGGGTGTGAATCAGTCCAGTTTTCAGTCTTCAGAACAACAAGTATTGCTGCAGATCTATTTTTTTCTGTCAGGTTAACCAGCAAGGTACCCAAATTTGTTGTACTCAGATTCTACTTAATAATAATAAACCCTCATATCTGCTCCACCAGTTTTCCCGCATTGGGTTTTTCCGGGGACAATTGTCCGAAAAATCTGTGTCACTTTGTCGAATGAGTGTATTATTCAATAAATGATCTGTATGTGTGTAGGTTGCTAGTTGTGTTTACTTCTGTATTTTCTGAAAATAACTTGTATAATTAAATCATAAGTAGGAGAAGTAAATCAAGATACTACAGTAGGATTTTGTATTATTGTATTCATAAATTTTCACATGGTATCAGAGTGATTGCAGAACAAGCTGAATCTCCAGCAAATCAGCTGAAGACATATTTTCTGCAGGGTAGCAGTTGAAGCAACAAATCCGAAGAGGGTAGCTCAGTAGCAGGAGGACGCAATCCCAGCAAAGGCTACGCAGGAGCTGACGCAGTCCCATCTGGGTGATGTAGAGACAACGCAGTGCTTTCCAGAGGGACGCATGAGCAGCTTGCACTGCGAAACCGCTGCACAGATGCTGCGCTGGGCCAGTGTACTCACGCAGAGGCCAGCTAGAGGGACATAATCCAAGTTACTTTTCTGTTGCTGTGAAGTATTGTTGAGATCCAGAAGCAATGCTTTAGATATTCAGCAGTTGTTGGTGTGGTGGAGATTCTGCCAGTGCATAATTGTACCTAGCTAAGTTGATAGAGAGCGGGAAGAAGACAGTCACTCAGCAAATCTGCGCCAAACAGATCTGAGATTCGATTAGGAGGGTGATCGTAGAGAAATGTTCGATTGTTTTTGGCTGAAGATTTCCAGGAGGGGAATCAATTGACAGAGGGAGCAACTACTATAGAGGGTTTTTGATCGCCGAGAAACCCATATCCAACATTTCTGTTGAGTTTTGCAGCAGAAAGAGGGAGGAGTATTGTTTTGTTAGATTTGAGCTAGATGGCCTCTCATGGACTGAGAGATCAGGACAGATTGGACGGTGTGTCCAACTTTGTCGTCTGGAAAGCCATGATACTGACAATCCTGGATGAGTACGACATCAAGAACCATGCAACGAATGTCCTAGCTGTGCCTACTAATCCAGAGCCTTTTAAGAAATTCAATGAAAATCAAGCGTGGGCTAAGCGTTTGATCATGGAAGGAGTTAAAGCTCACATCGTGCCACATATTGCCGGAAAGAACACGACAAATGAGATGTGGACTACTTTAGAGACGATGTATTAGGGAAGCTCCATTCAAAGGAAAATGCTTCTAGAGAATCAGATGAGGCTGTTCCAGATGCAGAAGGCTGCGGAGATAGATCCCTTCCTTTTCTGACTTCAAGCTATCCAGGATCAACTAATTGCCATGGGTGCCACTCTGGATGAAGGGCTCTTGGTAAGGAATGCCCTGAATGTAGTCGTCGAGGAGTGGGAAACGTTTGTCCAAAGCATATTGGGCAGGGCAGCGTTACCATCTTGGGCGGACATGTGGGCAATCCTCCGTTAGGAGGAGATCAGGAGATTCACCAAGAGGCAAAACAACAACAACGGAACTGTCAGGGTGAAGACAGAAGAGGAAGATGATGCAGCCCTTGCATCAAAGTAACAAAGGCAACAAGGGAAGAAGAAGAGGGGCCTATCCAAGGTCCGACGCCAACACTTGTCCTAAGAAGGAGGACAAAGGATCTTCTGAATCCAAGGCTGCAGCAGCAAAGGATGATGGGAGTGATGATGACATAGCCATGAGTGCTCATGAGCAACATAAGTGGGGCGATATGGATCTGTAGAGCAGTTGCAGATCAAGCAAGCAGGTTCCTTGAGTAAGCCCAACTCTTGGATCACATACGAGCTATGGGAGCCTTAAGACAGTAGCAGGACAAGTAGAGAGATGGTTGCGGAAGTTCACAGTGAAGCAGAGGACAGTGCTGAGATGCTGTAAAAGAAGCAGTGCAGTGTAGAGCTGTAGCAACGTAGTGGCTTCAGGAGGACAACATAGAGCAACAGCCAAGGGAGTTTCAGTGATGAGGTGCAGCTTGACTTGTTTGTCAACGATTGGGCAGGAGTTTTTCAGTTGCTTACTTCTCAACAATTGAGTTGCAGTGCAGCTGTTAGCAGTGGCAGTGCTATGGGCAACATGATGCAACAATTTGAAAGAGAGTTGCAGTACAGATGTAGCAGTGTCAGTGGCAGTGACATGGGCAACAGTACAGAAAGCAACAGTGCAATGGATGGAGGGCAGCAGACCAAACATTAACAACGCAAAGACCAATGCCAAGATCTTGTGATATATGGTGTGGATGTATTGCTAGAGCACAGTCCGTGCTAAGAGGGAGTGTTGATATTTTGAGTGTTGGGGTAGCATCAGGGGTGCTCTAGCCCTGAAACTTTGTGGAGGGGCTAAGACACACAAGACCTCCAAAACCTAGAAAGCGTTTGGAGAAATTTCATCTAATGTGTGAGGTATTAAAATAATAAATTTTTCTTTTTTTAATGAGGACCCTAAGTCTAACTTAGGGAATTAGAAAAATTAAAGTGAATTAATTAAACACATGTGATAAAATGTTCTAAGTAATGCAGATCAAGCAATCTTTTAATCTTAGTCGTCGATAAGAGACTAAATCACGCTCGTTGATGTTTCAACGAATAAGAGAAAGATTTTATGGTCAGTTGGAGACACACACACACGGAGGCAGAGCACTGAGATCAAGTTGGAATTCTAGGTAAGGTTTGCTAAGAATTTCCAGAAGAGTTTTAGCTACAGCGAGGGGTAGTATTGGCTAAGGGGATGATCTGATCTCGGAGCCAAGAGTTAGCAAGAGGCAGAAGAGCAGCAACCAGCAGCAACACAGAGGAAGCTGAGGCTACACAGTAGCTGCAAAACGCAAAGGGCTTCAACCGCTACGCAGGTGCTATGCAGGCCTAGAAATGGCAACGCTAAGGCTTCAAGAGGTCATCAGGGTTACGCAAAGGCCATCCAGGGCAGTGTAAGGATTGCATCACCCAATTTGGGGTTACGCAGCCCTCTTTTGAGCAACGCAGGGGCATGCAAAGGCTAGCAGGGCTGATGCAGGCAACTTTAAAACAGTGTTGGGGTTTCTAGAGACAGAAAGGGGCTGAGTTCTGTAAATCACATTTGAGGGTGTGAATCAGTCCATTTTTTAGTCTTCAGAACAACAAGTATTGCTACAAATCTATTTTCTCTGTTGGGTTAACCAATAAGGTGCCCAGATTTGTTGTACTCAGATTCTACTTAATAATAATAAACCCTCATATCTGCTACACCGGTTTTCCCACATTGGGTTTTTCCAGGGACAATTGTCTGAAAAATCTGTGTCACTTTTCAAACGAGCGTAATATTCAGTAAATGATCTGTATGTGTGTAGGCTGCTAGTTGTGTTTACTTCGGAGTTTTCTGAATATTTTTTGAGAATAACTTGTATAATTAAATCCCAGGTAGGAGAAGTAAATCAAGATACTGCAATAGCATTCAAGTATTATTGTATTCAGAATTTTTCACACCACAAAAATGCAGAAGGGTGAGAGCGTGACCTCCTATCTCACCAGAATTCAGAATGTGCGTGATGAGCTTGTAGTTGTAGGGGAGAAACCTGAAGACAAAGAACTTGTTTGAGTAGCTCTAAATGGGTCTACCAAGGAATGGAGGACCTTTGTTCAAGGGATCACAAGACAAGATCAACTACCAAATTGTGAACGCCTATGTAGTGACTTCATGCAAGAGGAGCTAAGGGTCAACGTAGTCAAAGGTACTATTATCAGTTGCAGCAGTGGAATGAAAGTAGAGAAGGAGGAGGAAGAGAACATAGCCCTTACTAAAGGGAAAGCGAAGAAGGGTCCTAGTCAGGGACAAAACTCAAAGGGAGGGGAGAAGAAGGACCTATCAAAGGTCACATGCTTTGGAAGTGGTGAGTTTGGTTACTACATCACCCAATGTCCAAAGAGAAGGAAGGAAAAGAAGGGGCAGGTGTAGACGACATGTAATATTCCAAATAGAAATAAACAACAATATAAAGCACATAAACAAGAAACTACAACAACTAGAGAGACATCATATGAACAAGACAAAATATGGAGAACGCTAAGCCATTTTATTAAGTACTGAAAGATAAAATGAGTACAAAGGTGATCAGAATGATAGCACCTTGGCTTGCACTAGGCAAGCGTAGAAATACTCCCAGACTATATCATGGAATGGTTGCTCCCTCTATAACTGCGTTATCTCCAAAGCTGTTGGTGTTGCTGCTGTGCTGCTGCTGTTGCTGGAATAGATTGATTATTTGGGGCTGCTCCCCAACTCAGAAAATTGTGAAACTTTGGAAATGGCCTTTCCACCAAATACCCAGAAAAGCCCAGAGAGCTTTTCGGAAATGGATGACCTCGGAAAATGACCTCCCTTGAGGTATAACACTATTCCAGTGATGAACGCTGGCCTTGAATGATCTGCTGCAAAATATGGCCTCCAACTCTACCAAAATGATGGAATAGGGAAGTGCGAACCCCTTTCCAACTCTCTCGGGCTGAATCCCCTGATAAACCCTCAATTCAGAATCTCCTCCTCCAAAGACTGCATCCTCCCTCTCACTGATTGCACTGTCTATGCAAGTGAATGATCCCAACTGTGGCTGCTACAACTCTCTTCGAAAAATCAAGGATGAAACTCCTCACTCGAGCAGGCACTCGAAGTCCCCCGTAGCTGAGGTTGGGATCTCCGCACAGAGACATCCGATGTGCTAAACAGTACGTGCAGACTTTGCTCAACAAAAAAAGCATGCTCAATGTCAAAAGAAAAATATTATAGATGCATAATAGAATGATCAAATGAGGAGCCTCTCTCCCTTTTCATGCTTGGAGAGCCTTGCTCTCACCTAGGCCCCACCACAAACTGCATCGTCTCCTTGAGCCACGCTGTCCCTCTAGCTCTACGCTATCTTGGGCCCACGTTAACATCTCCTCCACACTGCCACTTTGTCTCTAGGCCCCACGCTGCCAAGTAATCATGTCTCCAAGTGACTTTAGGAAATGCTTTTATCCTAAGTGTGAGTTAAGTGTCCCTCTTCACCCACTTTATTTCTAACTTAACTTTATTGACGTAAAGTAGTCAAAAATTAATATTTCCAATTAGCTGTTGCTAATTGGGAATATTATAGTCCTCCTCGGCAAAACATTGCTTGTCCTCAAGCAACTGCAATGATGGATGCTGTAAAATTTTCTCTCTCCCAAGTGGCATCCTCATCTGGTAAGTTCCTCCATCTCACCAGGTATTCCCTGACTGTCTTGCTCCGCAGCTGTCTCTCCTTAGTGTCAATGATGGCCTCCGGCTCCAGCATCAAATGCCCCTCATCATTTGTGGGCAGAAGCTCCTCAGTTGCAGTCACCTGCTGTCCCCGTGCCTTCTTCAGGCATGACACATGGAAAATATTATGAATCCTGCTACCAATGGGCAGCTCCAACTCATATGCACCTTCTCCAATCCTGCGTGTCACTCTGTATGTTCCATAAAAGTGGGGCTTGAGCTTCTCAGCCCCCTTCTGCTTCAGCGTGGATTGCCGATATGGTTGCAATCATAGGTAGGAAAAGTCCCCTACCTCAAACTGCCTCTCAACCCGTCCCTTGTCGGCATACAGCTTCTGTTGATTTTGTGTTGTAGCTATGTTATCCTTAAGAGCCCGGAGTATATCCTGACTCTCTTGGATCCAATCCTTGGCCCTAGGGGCCTTGCTAGCACCAAACATCACATCAACAAAAGATAAAGCATGATACCCATATAAAGCATAAAATGGAGACATACTAATAGACATATGGTGAGTGGTGTTATAACAGTACTTCCCCAACTGCAACCATCGTAACCATGCCTTTTGATGCCCGCTGACATAGTTTCGCAAGTAGCCTTCCAGCCACTTGTTCACTATCTCTGTCTGTCCATCCTTCTGTGGGTGATAACTGGTGTTCGAGGTCAACTCGGTGCCCACCAAATGGAAAAGTTTCTGCCAAAACCCGCCTATGAAGCGGCTATCCCTATCACTGACAATGGTCTTTGGGAGACCATGCAATCTGAAGACATTTATGAAGAACAACTCCGCTACCTGTGCTACCATGTATCGTGCTGATATAGCGAAGATTTGCGCATACTTTTTCAGCCGGTCAACGGCTACAAATATGCAATCCTTGCCCTGTACAGTGGGCAGCCTTGTCATGAAATCGATCAAAATACTCTCCCATTTTCCCTCTGGTATGGGAAGAGGCTGAAATAAACTTGTCGGATGGTTCATCTCCCCCTTATAACGCTGGCAAACTTCGCACTCCCTGACATGTTGGAGTACGTCCTCCTTGAAGCCCTTCCATGAGAACCTCTCTCTGATGGCCCTATATGTTTTGGTGAACCCCTGGTGGCCTGATAGTGGCAAATCATGTGAGGCGTGCAATATCTTCTCCTTGAGCTTGGAGCTCTCAGTCAAGAAGATCCTGTCCCTAAAGTAAATCACCTCATCCATCACCCTGTACCTGTCATCTGTGACCTGTCCGTCCAACACCTCACAGGCAAAACAGCCCTTGGAGTACTCTACCAACAGTTGAGCCCTCCAGTCCGTATCTAAGCTCATCAAGGACAACACTGTCGGTCTACGCGAAAGTGCATCGAGCACCACGTTTTTCTTCCCCTTGACATACTCGATGTCAAAATCATATGCCTGGTTCTTACTGACCCACTTCTGTTGCCTCTTCTGCAACTGCTTCTGCTCTAGAAAGAATCGGAGGCTGTTGCGGTCAGTCTTCACTCCGAACCTGTTCCCCACCAGGTACTACCGAAATTTGGCCAATGCATAGATGATGGCCAACATCTCCTTGTCGTATATAGCATACAACCTCTCATGTGGCAATAGCTTCTGGCTCCCGAAAGCTATGGGGTGGCCTCCCTGCATCAAAACTATGCCTATCCCCTCCCCTGATGCATCGCACTCTAGGACAAAGGGCTATGTGAAATCTGGCAATACCAAAACTGGACAGTTGCTCATCACATCCTTGAGCATGTCGAAAGCCCTCTGCGCTGTGTCAGTCCAACTGAATGCCCCCTTTTTGGTAAGGTCTGTAAGGGGTGCAGTAAGTTGGGAAAATCCCTTGACAAACTTTGGGTAGTAGGTGTAGATGCCCACAAAACCCCGAAGCTCCGTTACATTCTTCGGCTCTGGCCAATCCTTGATGGCCCTGATCTTCTCCTCGTGGACCCTCACTCCGTCCACACCAATGATGTGCCCCAAGTAGAGTATCTCTGTCAGCCCAAACTCGCATTTGGAGAGCTTGGCATAAAATTGCTGCTCCTCCAATATGCGCAATACAACCTCAATACGTTGTAGGTGCTCCTCCCATGTCCTACAGTAAATCAAGATGTCATCGAAAAACACTAACACAAACATCCTCAAGTGACTGCGGAAGATGTGATTCATGCATGATTGAAAAGTGGCCGGAGCGTTGGTTAGCCCGAAGGGCATCACCAAGAACTCAAAGTGACCGTAATGACATCTGAAAGCGGTCTTGGGAACATCCTGATCCTTCACGCGAAACTGGTGGTACCCGGATCTCAAGTCAATCTTCGAAAAGAACTTCGATCCCCTGAGCTCATCCATCAACTCATCTATCCATGGAATGGGGTACCAGTTCTTAACGGTCTTCTTGTTGAGAGCTCAATAGTCAATGCATATCCTCAGCGTGCCATCCTTCTTCTTCACTAATACGACTGAAGAAGCAAAGGGGCTAGTGCTAGGACGGATGTGCCCAAGAGCTAAGAGCTTGTGAATAGCCCTCTCAATCTCATCCCGGTAGGCCTTAGGATGCCTATAGGGTGTAGTGATCACAACCTGGATTCCTTGCTCCAACTTAATCATGTGCTCAAATACCCGATCTGGTGGCTGCCCTGGTGGTATATCTCCAAAAACCGTGGCACATCTGTCTAAAATGGTCTGCTGGTCTGGGTGTACGGCTTGCCCTGTAGACCCTGCCTCTGAAACACGCAGCTCCACTACCCACTCTATGTCTCCCTTCCGGAAATCTGCCTCCATCTGGTGTGCTAAAATTGTTTGTGGCAGGTAGGTGTGCATACCTCGAATCATCTCGTGCCTCTCGGTCTTCTTGTCCGTCCACTCCATCTCCAAGCTCTCCCAATCTGTGGTGACCTTCGCCAACGTGATCAACCACTGCACTCCCAGTATCACGTTGGTGTCTGGAATGTCCACCACGAAGAAGTGATCTGTTAAGGTGTAAGTCCCCATAGTCACTGCCAAGGCTGGCACATACCTAGCACACTGCATGGTTCTGTCACCTGGAACCAGTATTGAAAACCCATCAAAGCTCTCTGTTGGTATGCTCCTCCGCTTTACCAACTGGGCATCAATAAAATTGTGGGTGGCCCCACTGTCTACTAATACTGAAACATGTTGTCCCTGCACAGTACCTCGGACACGTAGTGTCAAGTATTTGGAAACCCCTCGCAAAGAAGCAAGGACTCCCCTGGTAGGTGCAAATCCTGCACCTCCTGCTCCTGGTGGTGGAGGTGGCGGATGATCTCCTCTCTGCACCACACTGCTGCCTCCTGCCTCTATCTCCTCGTACTCCTCCTCTTCCCCGCTATTGTCAAAGAAAACCTCGATGTAGTGTGCCTTCCCCGTGGCACAACGATGTCTTGGTGCCCATGGCACTTGGCATGTGAAGCATAGCCTCTTCCGCCTCAGATCTCTCCTAGTCTCGTCATCCAAAGGCCCTCGGCTCTGGTTCCCCTTTGGAGGCAGAACCCTCATGTCCTTCCCCTTCGACTAAAATGCTGGTCTCTAGGGAAAAGGAGCTCTAGTCCAGGGTAGTGCCCCCTGCAAGTCCCGAGTCCTCCCAACTGCGTCATGGAGTGTCGCTGGCCTCGTTGATCTGACTAACCCCCGAAGATGCTTTGCCAATCCATCGAAGAACATGTAGATCATCCTGGCTGAAGATAAGTCAGGCACCATCACAGACAGTCTCAAAAACTCTGAAATGTATGTGTCTGGACTCCCAGTCTGCTTGAGCTTAGTCAGCTCAACAAAGTGCTCCTCTAGATCCCTTCGATTAAACCGTTCTATCAGCCTCCGTGTAAACTCAGCATATGTTGTCACACCTGAGTGCCCCAATGTAGCCATCCCGTGAAACCACCAATCATGGGCCTCACCCTCCAAGTGCAGCGTTTCCACCTTGATGGCCTCTACTTCTGCCATTTGGTTAAGCTGGAAATAGATATCCAACTTCTCCACCCAAGCCTTTGCAGAACACTTGGAGGATCCATCAAATGTCGGTAGATAAAAACTACCTACAGTGCGCTGTACATCCCCATCATGTGAATGCGTGTTCCCCCTGTGATGGTTGCGGGGTTTGGTGTCCCTCTTGAGATGTACGAAGTCATGAAATGTGAGGGCATCTCTGAACTCCTATCCGTAGGACTGATACTTGACAAAGTAATCCCCCATGTGAGCCGGTTCCTGCTCCTACTATGCTCTTGCCCCAGTGTCTGTGGCAAGAAATGTGGGCATTGTGGAATGTGGGGAAGTATGTGATGCCATCTGTTACGCTGTGAGGTGCTCCTGCAAATGATGGGATGTGCCTGATCCCTCTCCGGTATGGAAACCTCTTAGGGTTTCACGCTCTCTAGGTTCTGCAGTGAGCCTTTGCCCAATCTCTTCTATCCGTCTCGACAAATCCTGCACTGATTTGAGGAGAAGTTCCCCGAACTCCTTCCTGGCGTCTCTCTCCTCCACCATCGATTCCTTCTCTTTTGCGTCCACTACTAGAACGCAATCACCTTCCCCGAAAGTGATCTCTACCTCCGTTCTTGGTCTCTATACTTCCTTCCTCGGTAACAGATGTATGGTTTTCCTGCTGGTGTCATAGACAATCTGCTCAACAGGCTGAGCCAAGTCTATGAGCTCTGATACCACTGTAATATTCCGAATAGAAATAAACAGCAATATAAAGCACATAAACAAGAAACTACAACAACTAGAGAGACATCATATGAACAAGACAAAATATGGAGAACGTTGAGCCATTTTATTAAGTATTGAAAGATAAAATGAGTACAAAGGTGATCAAAATGATAGCACCTTGGCTTGCACTAAGAAAGCGTAGAAATACTCCTAGACTATATCATGGAATGGCTGCTCCCTCTATGACTGCATTATCTCCAAAGCTATTGGTGCTGGTGCTGGTGCTGGAATAGATCGACTATTTGGCGCTGCTCCCCAAGTCAAAAAATTTTGAAACTTTGGGAATGGCCGTTCCACCAAATACCTAGAAAAGCCCAGAGAGCTTTCCGGAAATGGATGACCTCGGAAAATGACCTCCCTTGAGGTATAACGCTATCCCAGTGATAAACGCTGGCCCTGAATCATCTGCTGCAAAATATGGCCTGCAACTCTACCAAAATGATGGAATAGGGAAGTGCAAACCCCTTTCCAACTCTCTCGGGCTTAATCCCTTGATAAACCCTCAATCCGGAATCTCCTCCTCTAAAGACTGCATCCTCCCTCTCATTGACTGCGTTGTCTATGCAAGTGAATGATCCCAACTGTGGCTGCTACAACTCTCTCCGAAAAATCAAGGATGAAACTCCTCACTCGAGCAGGCACTCGAAGTCCCCTGGAGCTAAGGTTGGGATCTTCGCATGGAGACACCCGATGTGCTGAACAACATGTGCAGACTTTGCTCAACAACAAAAGTGTGCTCAATGTCAAAAGACAAATATCATAGATGCATAATAGAATGATCAAATGAGGAGCCTCTCTCCTTTTTTATGCTTGGAGAGCCATGCTCTCACCTAGGCACCACCACAAACTGTGTTGTCTCCTTGAGCCACGCTGTCCCTCTAGCTCTGCGCTGTCTTGGGCCCACGCTGCCCATGCTGACATCTCCTCCACGCTGCCACTTTGTCTCTAGGCCCCATGCTGCCAAATAATCATGTCTCCAAGTGACTTTAGGAAATGCTTTTATCCTAAGTGTGAGTTAAGTGTCCCTATTCACCCACTTTATTTCTAACTTAACTTTATTAAAGTAAAGTAGTCAAAAATTAATATTTCCAATTAGCTGTTGCTAATTGGGAATATTACACGACAAATTTAACACAGATAGATGAGTTGACCTCTAGGTTGGAGAAGTTTGCATTGATAGTAGTTATACCTGTAGATGGAGCAGTGTTTTAAAACTTGGACTCGGGTTCCGAAACAGTCGAGGGTTGGCTTCGACTCTGACTCTGACTCCAACTCGGTATCGACTCGGCCAGTTCGGTTTCAACGACTCGGTCTTTGTAAAAAATACATTAAATATTAATTTTTTTGTAAAAACCCATAATTTTAAAGATTTTCATTCATGTTTCCAAACAAAAAGCATTACAATATAGACAAAAGACAACATACGATCAAAGTAGGCTCATGAATATATCCATTATATCAAAATTGAACCCAGTGCACTATCCAATACATGATGATGATATAGAGATCAGAAAAAAAAACATAACCAAGGAGGCTCTAAATGGCCTCTACAACAAAACATGAATAGTCACTACTGCTAAACATCTGACAAGGCAATATCCTCTGCCTCAAACTCTGAACCAGAGGGTGAAACTACTCGCTCCTCCTCATCAACATCCTCAACTAGAACTACAGCACGTTAAGCCTGAGATAGATGAGTTATGCGCTTTCGTCGTGGCTGACTCAAGGAAGTGCCTGCGGTTGCAACTGGAGGACATGGGACTAGTTAGAAGGCTACATAAAACCCTAACAACAAATAAAAATCCATTTTGAAGTCCGATTTGGAGGCTGGGTGGGGTTTGCGGCCGGCTTGGACTGGCTCGGCTGGTTTAGCTTGGGCTCGGCCAAGCCGGCCAGTTCGGTCACAAATTGGCCTTCGGATTGGTTTTTCTACCTAGTCAGTGCGGTCGGGGGTTTGGCTCGGTTGGCTCGGTCAATTCGGAGCTGGTTCGGCCGATTTTTAAAACTATGAGATGGAGGAGCATGATGCTTCAGAGATGCAGGATCAAGCAAGGTACGAGGAGGGACAACATTGAACAGGTGTTTCCTCATGGATCATTACCTTGGCTACAGGGGCCCATAGTATTCCGTAGCAGGAGGATCAGTGTTCAATAGGCGCAGACAGATCTTGATGGACGACGCAGAGCTATTTATAGTCAGATACTAGAGAGGCACATAAACAGTTGGGAGCAGTCAAATGCTCAATAGATAATGCAAAGCTACTTGTAGTCAGAGACTCAAGAGACAATTACAACGACATAGTAGATCGATATAGATTGAGTTTCTAGTTGCATCAGAAGGAAATTCATATGGTTGATGGAGGCAATGCAAATAGCTCAGTTGCAGGTTACAAGAATAGTTCCAGCCTGGGTGAGACTCCACAAAGGAGTTTCCACTCACTATTGCAGTATTTCCAGCAGCACTGTAGTATTAGCAACAGAGTCGTAGCAACAATAGTGTGAGGTAGATCAGAGTATGTGTAGTGTTGATGGACAATGTTTACCAGTTGGCTTCTTCATAGTGATTTCCAGTGGTAGGGAGTCAGATCAGTTGAGATGTGGAGAAAGGATGTGTAACAAATGTCAAACATCAACAATGTGATTGATCCAACTATAGGTTATAGAGAAGAGAGATGTTGATGGAGAGAACACCTTCCTCGCTAAGAGAGAGTATTAGTTTTTGGATGAGATGGTAGCGTCAGACAAGTGTTCTAGTCTCGATTTGTGTCTAAGAGGCTAAGGAATACAAGATATCCAAAACCTAGAAAAATTTTTGGGCGTTGACCGCACTTTGTCAACGACCCCATAGCAGTACACCCCCATTTTTTCAAATGGGACCTATCATGTTCGAGGCTCGTGTCATCCAGATTTCATCGCCGATCGACAGTCTTTATAATGATGTAAACCCATTCTGCATTTTATGATGTAAATGATCTAAGTAAGACCGTCAATGTATGTAACAACCTAGGTAAGCCTAGTATGTTGTTGATGATCTCTATCCTAGGAGGTTTTTTGTCTCACTGATTCACGAAAGTGATCGGCAGAGTTTTTTCCTCCAGCCTCACCCCAAAGCTAGGGTGGATTTTATCATCAGCGTACTAAGTGAGTCCTAGTGTTCTATCGAGTCCTTGTAAAAGTAGTTTCAACTACTTGGTCTACTAGATCATGTTTTGAGTCGCAGAATTGGGTATTTATTTGAGGGTCTATACAAATGGGTTTTCCCCCTTTATGTATGTAAATGTATTATCTCATGTAAAAGAGGGTTGGAAAAATAATTATAATCCCCTCTTAGTCAATTAATTAAATTTTCTGGTC
>JAXQQM020089214.1:0-34440 GCA_034641835.2 Pinus albicaulis
AAATAACTCTTTATTCTCGATGAAATAGGTAACCGCATTGTTACCTACTTTTTTTTGGTAGCATAAAAAGCACCCGATTTTGAAAAGTGGTGATGCAGAATCACCTTTTTTTTTTTAGCACATTTTTGACACTCTAATATTTTTATTTATGAAGTATGAATATTTGTTTTAAAATGTTAGTGATTTTCATGCTAATTTTTTAACGTATTGATGCAGCATCAACTTTTTTTTTTTAAGAGCGGTGATTTTCATGTTAATTTTGAAACGTATTGATGTAACATCAACCTTCTTTTCTTAGAGTGGTGATTTCATGTTGGTAATAAAACACAAAACTTAGATTAAAAAAATATATAAAAACAATAAAAAAACCAATAAAAATGTTAAAAAAAAACAAAATTAACTCGTAAAAATTTAAGCAAAGTAAATAAAAAAACAAAGAAAAACAAAAAGCATATTAGAAAATTATATCAAAAGAAGCCAATAAAATTTGAAAAAACACATAATTTAAAGAAAAAAAAATTAGCAAAAAAAAAAAAAACATCAAGAAAATAATTTTTTTCCAAGTTATTAAAAAAAACCAAATATGAATAAAAAAAAAATTTTAAATAGAAATTTTAAAAATAATTAAAATTACAAAATTGAAATTGAGATAAAAAAAATAAATCTGAAAAAGAAAAAATTAAATTTAAAAATTTAAATTAAAAAAAATAATAATAATAAGAAAAAAATACAAATTTTAAAATTAACAAATAAAACAAATAAAAAAAACAAAGTTAAAATGAAAAAAGAGAAAATTAAAATAAAAAAAACAATCATTAAAAAAAAAAAAAATGAAAAAAACCACATGCAAATAATTAAAAAACAAATATCCATAAATTTACTGTTTTTTTTAAATGAAACAATTTATAAATTTTAAAAATGAAAAACTAAATAAACTAAAAGATTAAAAAATTAAATTAAATTAAATTAAAATTTAATAAATAAATTTTAAATTTTAAAAAATAATTAATCTAAAATATTTAAAAAAAAATCAAATTAAAAATTAAAAAATATTCTACAATTAAAAAATTAAAAAAAATAAAAAATTAAAAGGAAAATAAAAAAAAAAAATTAAAAAAAAAATTATTAAAAGAAGAAGAAGAAGAAGAAGAGCTTCCTTGATCGTGGGTGTACCATGTCGGCCCTCCCATGGGCGGAGCCCGATTCCGGGGTTTTGCCCTCCCGGCGGCGGGAGCGGACTCACTGGGAATCGGCGCCCGCGCCCTTTGGGAGGGCGGGTGGTGGGGCCATGTAATCAATTATATATATATATATATATATATATATATATATATATATATATATATATATATATATATATTAATTTGATATATATTTTTCTTTTAAATTCAAAAAATTCAAAAATATTTTTTTTTTAATTTTAATTTTTATATTTGAAATTTAATTTCTTTCAATTTTTTGTTTTTAATTTTTTTTTCTAAATTTTATTAATAATTTTTATTAAATTTTGTATTTTTTTTAAATTTGATTGATTTTTTTTTTAATTTCAAATTTCTTTTTATTATTAAATTTTATGTTTAGTTTTTTCATTTAATTTTTTAAAATTTAATAAATTTTGTATTTTTTTTTTTAATTTATTTGAATTTAATATTATTTTTAAAGTTTTACTGTTTTATTATTATTTTTTTAATTACATAAAATTTTTATATTTTTTTATTTCAATTAAAATTGTGTATTTAAAATTAGATTTTTTTTTTTAATTAAACTTGATATTTTCAAATTAATTTGTTTTTTTTTTATTTAATATATATTTTTTAATTTATTTTTTTCAATTTTTCATTTTTAATTGATTTTAAAAGTTTTTAACTTTTTATTTTAACAGTGTTTTTCTTTTTTTTTTTTTAAGATTTAAAATTTATTTTTTATTTCAAAATTTATTTGTTTATTCATTTATTTATTAAAATTTCATAATTTTTTTTAAATTTAATTTGTTATTTTAATATTAACTTTTTTTTTTAAATTTAATAAAATCTAATATATATATATTTTAATTTAAGTTCATATATATATTTTATTTTTTATAATTTAAATTTAATTTATTTTTTAAAATTTATTTGTTTAATATATATTTTTTAAAATTTAATATTTTTATTGTATTTTTTTTTTCATTTTTTATTTTAAATTAATTTTTCATTTTTTTTACTTTGAATTTAAATAATTTTATTTATTTATTTATTATTAAGTTTTAAATTTATTAAAATTTAATATATTTCTTAAATTTAATTTTTTATTTAAAATTTAATTTATTATTTTTTTTTTAATTTAATAAACATTTTCTTTTCCCTTTTTTTAAATTTAATTTCTATATTTAATTTTTTATAATTTCTTTCTTTTTAACTTGTTGTTTTTTTTTTTTTGTAAATTTAATATTTTTTATTTTTTTATTTCTATATATTTTTGAAATTTTAATCTTTAAATTTTATTTATTTATTCTTAAATTTAGGATTTTTTTAGTGTTTGAATTAAAAATTTTATTTTTTTCTTCCTATATATTTTTAAATTTTAAGCTTTAAAATGTTTTTATTTTTTAAATTTTTTTTTTTCTTAAATTTTAGGTTTTTTTTTTAATGTTTGAATTTTAAAAATTAAAAAATGTTATTTCTATTTTTAAAAATGTAAAAAATATGACACAATTTTTTTTTTTGTTATTCCAGCATCCACTGGTTTTGTTTTGAGGGTGTTTTTTCAATCCTTTTTTCAAGAAACAATTTTGTTTTTAGCATAATTTTATAAAATGTTGAAATTTGACCTTAAAAAAAAACCAAGTGCGTTCTGGAATACACTTTTTTTTGTTTTGGGGTGTTTTTTCATGTTTTTTGAGTCTTTTTGTGTTAGAGTTCCCGTTTTGAGGTCAGGTTACCTATTTCATACGATACTTGAGTGTTAATGAGGAATAACACAATTTTTGAGGGAGATTGTTTGCATGAAGGAAATGACTTAATTTAGTGGGTCCAAGAGTAAGGAAGCTCATAACTTATATAAGGAAGAGGATGGCAGACATATGGGGTATGTTTTAGATTATTATTTTGTATGTGGTTTGTTTAGACTTCTTGCATTCTTCAGCTGTTTAGTTGAGATTTTTGTGATGTTTAGCACCGGGTGTTCTCGAGCGGGAATTCCACCTCTTTCCTTGAGAGGCCTCTTGGGAGAGCATTGATTTACCATTTCCACACATCCATCATTCTGGCCAAGCTTCAGTCTTCAACTACAACGCAGTTTTTGTAGAATATTGTGTAGTGGTGCAGGGTGTTGCAGTGGAGGGTTGAGAAACCCACTTTCTGAGCTAGTTTTTCATAGGAGTAAAGATTACTTCTCTTGGGAGATCAACAAGGAGGGATCCTGAGCACATTTCGGATCTCTGGAATCAGGCCAATCTATTCCCATCATTTACAACATAGTTTCAGCTGGGAATTGCGTTATTTTGGAGGGCAGTTTCAGCGAAGGATCTATTGGCTCTTTTAGAGTGTTTTCCTGTAGGTGGAGGGTTCAACATTTCATTGGAGGAGACCCTTGAGGAGATATACATAAGATCTATATTATTTCAGCCTTATATTTTTAGGAGCTTCAGTTTGCAGTGACTCTTCAGTCCTAGGGCTGTAGATCAACATTTGTATTTGAGTGTATTTCCAGAAACCCTTCCCGGGTTCTATTAGAAAGGTGTCTAGGAGGCTAGATCTTCACTCCTAGCCTTATTTGAGATATATAACAACAAATATACATTGATCTATTTTTATGAAACATTTTATGCCCTAAAACTGTGTTGTCATAGCTCAGGGAATTTATATGGCAGCTATTTTCCATGTATTGACATATTTGCTTGTGGAGGCTTGTTTTGTATTGCTTGAGTGACCCGATCCTCAAGATCTTGTGCCCATTATTTTATGATATGTTTAATAAGATGGCTGTACATTTGTGTCATATCATGGTGTGTTGATTTATCCACTGCTATTTCCAGCTTTGTGTTCATATTTTGCTGCTTCCCCATTTCCTTGGGAATATATCACAAGAAGAGGATATGTACATTAGGAACAAATAAAAGATTCCATTGTCTGGAGGAAGGGAGGAAGAGGGGCTCTCAAAGCTTCTTTTTCAAACTATGCAGAGCATTCATGAAGATATCAAGAATATGAGAAGGGAGATGGGTAGAGAATCTCCAAAGGGGTTTGAATATGATGCAAACCCTAGATTGTCACAAGATGGGTGTGATCATTCAGCCACACAATCTGATCCACAGCACAATATTATGCCCATATTTACTACAAGGGAGATGGAGGAGGAAGATGCACTAGAGGAGGAGACTTGAGTGACTATCTTCAGGAGTATGAATCTCAATCTTGGAGATTCAAGGAGCACTTGAACTTCCAAGAGTTTTTCAAACTCAAGGAGGAGAGAAGACCTAGCAATAAAAACAAAAGCAGAAGAGGGAGATTTTTTCTACCAAATTTTGATGGGTCCTCCACATGCACAACCAAGGATTAGATAGATCAGCTAGACTCATATTTGCATCTACATCAAGTTTCAGAAAAGGAAGCCCTTAGGACAGTAGTGCTGCATCTTGAAGGTAAGGCTCATACTTGGTGGTTTTATGAATCTTATTCATTTAATCATGCAGGTATAGCTACTTATGCAAGATTCACTAAGAGATTAGTGAAGAGATATGATGTAAAATAATTTGAAACATCTTTGATTGAGCTAGAAAAATATAAACATTCAAAACCTTTGCATGATTTGGAAAGATCTATTGCACCAAATCCACTTCAGATTTCTATAGAGGGGGATGAAAACTTGTATGATACCTTGCCAAGGGCAAGATCCCCATTACAGGAAGAGATTTCTTCTCCCAAGGAAGACATGGAGATCCCTCCTTCAAGGGAAGACCAAGATCTAGGGCCTCTCATTGTTGATGAGGTATTCTCAAATAGCTATGAGGAGGAAGAGAATAAAAGAAGTAACATCACTGTCACTTCAAGAGGAGAACCATCACCACATGGGGATGGGCATGAAGCTATTGCTTCAATTAGAGGAGCTTTTACACCCTTGTAAAAGTTTCCCAAGGAGCAGCATGTGACAATAGTGATGGGTAGTAAGACCTTGATTGAAGGAGGAGAAGAAAAGGTGGATCAACATCGAAGGATGGGGAGCATGCACCCTTTTTTATTTCAATGGGATTATATACAGAAGAAGGAGATTGGTTTGCATAGTGAAAGGAGGGACAAATCAGTCCACTCACCTATACAGTCTACTTCAGATTTTGATGTCTCTTTACATGGAGGCATTCCACTAGGGAGACCCCCTGATTGGAAGATGAATAAAGAGTTCTCTCAACATGATACAACATTGATGTATTTGGCTAAGGAAGGAGCCTTGGGAGAAGCTGGAATAACACAGAGAACCTTTAGTGGTTTCAAAGGAGAGGTGAGCAATTTTCTGATGTGGACATTGCCATCTCCCACTCAAATATTTGCGCTGAAAAATGATGATTCTGAAATCTATGATGGCATGAGCATGGTGTCAAAGGGCTACTACTTAGCTTTGGAGTAGCAAATGATACTTCCAAACATGAGGAGGATTTCTAAATATGACAAGAGGTTATTAACACTATTGCATGCATTGGAAAAATTATGGAAGTTTTGGATGGGCAATGCCTTCCAAGGGGAGGTTGACCTCCATATACTTCAATATTGTCTTGAGCAATATTAGCTACAAAGGAGGCAACAAAAGTGGGATAACAATACTCCAACACATGGCTTTGGAATTGAGCATGCCAAAGAGGAAAATTATGATGTGACAGGAGCTTCATTTCAGATTTCTACAGCGCTGTCATTGTTGGGAAGCCTAGATCCATATTGGGAGTCCCAATTATTGGTGGAATATTCCAAGAACCTCTTCACATGTAAGGTTCTTGATGGGAAAGAGACAGATGGGAGGTATGGAGTGGTTGATGGAGTCATTTATTTCCATGATCAGATATACTTGAATAAAGACTCAAAGCTCAAGGATAAACTACTACATCCAGTCTATGAGAACTTGCTTTCCAATGCCACTGGTTTCATTAGAACATACCATACTATCTTGGAGGGGTTCATATGGAAAGACTTCAAAGAGGAGATGTACTATCATATGAGGAAGTGCATAGATTGTTTGGAGGGTGAGGAGAAATATAACTCTTTGGAAGAGTTATCATCACCACCTCCTTACTCATTGGGTGTGAGAGGGAGCTCATCCATGTGCTACCTCACTAGCTTGAACCAAGTGTATGGTAAGGATTGTATTTCTGAGCATCATGATATATTTACTATATAATTGCATTTTCTTAACACTCATTTACAAGGAATTGCTCCAAGAGGGGGTATTATTTCTTATTTGCTTCATGGGCTACTTGGGGCCATGAGCAATGATGATGTTGACCATTCCCTAGAGGATTTTAGGGAGATGCTGTATTCTTCATGGTGTGATTCTTTAACACCAACCATTATACACCTTCTCCAAGAATGAAAGAAGAATGGGACAGCAAACAAGTGGTGGGAATAACACTTGTTATATCATATTCCATGGCAGTTAGGAGAAAAATGTGCTGGTTGCACATGAGGGACCATTGTACTTCTCCTTTAATACACATGGCAGCTAGCATGGTTTGGATTGTGATTCCATATGGTGATGAAGTTCTTAACTTTGTTGGGAACATGATTGGAGGGAAGGCACATTGGTTGGATGTGTCCATGGGGAAAGAAATTTCCCACACTTTTTATGCTTCATGCTTCAAGGGGAGCATGGGAGATAATATGGCCACTAAGTAGATCACTTGTTTCTTTATGAGGTGAGGCATATGTTTGTTTGGAGCACTTGGGATAAGCCCCTCATGGACATTTGGGAGGAACTTTTCTATGAATTACCATGCTGGAAGGTGATTCATTTCATTTGGATGATAGCATGGAGATGGGAGCCTCTCATTGGGAATGAGATACCCTATTCTTTTCATCACCCCTACCTTGAATATGCCATTGGATAGCAAGAAGGTTTCCATATAGACTTTCCATTTTCTCATGACGGGAGCCATTTGGTTTATCCACCTAAGGCCAACTTGCACATTTGGGAGGAACCATTGGGAGACAGAATTGTTGTAGAATATCTGAAGAAATGGTGGAGACTATTTGACGAGGAGGCCACAAGAGGAGGAGGGGAGAATTTTTCTCAACCATTACAGTTGATTTCAGAGGACAAGCAACATTTTGGAGGGGAGGACTGTAATATTCCTAAAATTTAGCTTTTAGCTAAATGGAATATTATAGATTATTTTGTCACTAGGTAGGTGGCTAGGGAGGCCCATAAATCTCCTTAGCAGCAATAAAAACACTTAAAGTGTGAAATGAGACCTTATAAGAAGCAAAATAAAGAACCTTTGAGTATGAATAGGGGTTGGATCATGTTTAATAGGTCAACATTGACCAAACCAACAACACTATTATGGAGGAGTGGACATTAAATGAGGAATAACATAGTTTTGGAGGGAGATTGTTTGCATGAAGGAAATGACCTAATTGAGTGGGGCCAAGAGTAAGGAAGCTCATAAATTATATAAGGAATAGGATGGCAGCCATATGGGGTATTTTTTAGATTATTATTTTGTATGTGGTCTCTTTAGACTTCTTGCATTCTTCTGCTGTTTAGTTGAGATTGCTGTGTTGTTTAGCACCGGGTGTTCTCGAGCGGGAATCCCATCTCTTTCCTTGAGAGGCCTCTTGGGAGAGTATTGATATATCATTTCCACACATCTGACATTCTGGCCAATCTTTAGTCTTCAGCTACAGCGCAGTTTCTGAAGAATATTGTGTTGTGTTGCAGGGTGTTGCAGTGGAGGGTTGAGAACCCCACTTTCTGAGCTAGTTTTTCATAGGAGGAAAGATTCCTTCTCTTGGGAGATCAGCAAGGAGGGATTCTGAGCACATTTCATATCTTTGGCACCAGAACAATCTATTCCCATCATTTACACCGCAGTTTCAGCTGGGAATTGCGTTATTTTGGAGGGAATTTTCAGTGGAGGATCTATTGGCTCTTTTAGAGTGTTTTCCTGTAGGTGGAGGGTTCAACCTTTCATTGGAGGATACCCTTGAGGAGATCTACATCAGATCTATATTATTTCAGACTTATATTTTCAAGAGCTTCAGTTTGCAGTGACTCTTCAGTCCTAGGGTTGTAGATCACCATTTGTATTTGGGGGTATTTCCGGAAACCCTTCCCGGGTTCTCTTGGAAAGGTGTCTAGGAGGCTAGATCTTCACTCCTATCCTTATTTGCGATATATAACAATAGATCGACATTGAACTATCTTTATGCAGTATTTTATGCCCTAAACTGCACCGTCATAGCTGCTTAGGCATTTGTATGGCAACTATTTTCCATTTATTGACATATTTTCTTGTGGAGGCATGTTTTGTATTACTTGAGTGACCTGATCCTCAAGATCTTGTGCCCATTATTTGATGATATGTTTAATAAGATGGCTGTAAATTTGTCTCATATCATGGTGTGTTGATTTATTCACTGTTATTTCCAGTTTTGTGTTCATATATTGCTGCTTCCCCATTTGGGAATATTACAAGAAGCCAGAACCTTCAAATCCTTGCTTGACTGCTTTTCTGAGGACTCTGGCACCACCATTAATGTCGAAAAATCTCAGATATTATTTTTCAATACCCAAGCCATCACTCAGTGCAACATAGCCAAGATCTTGGGTTTCTCTGTTGCCACTTTACCCTCAAAGTACCTTGGAGCTCCTCTCATTGATTCTGCCATCAAACATCCCTCCTGGAAGGAACTCTTGGAAAAATTAGAAGCCAGATCATCCTCATGTACTCACAGGGCTTTAAACATTGCAGGACGTCTTGTCCTAATCAAAGTTGTCCTCCAATAAATGCCTCTATATGTATTTTCAGTGCTAGCGGCCCCCAAATGGGTCCTCAAATGCATTAGAAATCGGCAAAGGAACTTTCTATGGGGCAGTATGAGAGACACCAAAAAATGGGCCCTTGTGAAATGGACAGAGGTCTGCACTCCTAAAATTGCTGGGGGCTTGGGGCTATGCGATCCCAGTCATAGCAATGCCATCATGGGAGCACACATCTGGTGGAAGTGGGTCTCCAAACCCAGTACCCCATGGGCTCAGCTTTGGGTTTCAAAATATACTGGCAACTGGCGTCAGGAGGATCTCATCATATTTACTCCTGAAGAAATGGGCTCCTAACTATGGAAAGCCACCAAGCAGCATCGCGCCATAATCCAAGAGCACAACTTCTCGGAAATATGCTCAAGAGCACAAGCACATCTTTGGGAGGATTTGTGGAAACATATGCCCAAATTAACCGCACTTTTTAAAAAACCCATGTGGCAAACAAATCTTCAAGTAAGGGAGAATAATTAAGTCAAATACTTCTGGATGCCTCTCCCCAATAACAACTTCCGCCAATGGCTCCCTGCTTCTTAGTGGCAGGAAAATTGGCATGAGGAATGTCATGGAGACAATGAAAGGGATTTAAACGAAAGGAAAATCAGATGCACGGATGACAAGGACATCCTCCGTTGGGGTTATACCACATAGGGTACATTACCTACTCGGGAAGCCTACCATCTACTCTATCCCAACACTCAGAATCTGTCGGATGCCATATGGACGCAAATATGGAGACCTTGTATTTGGCCCAAAATCTCCACCTTCCTTTGGCTTCTCAGTAAGCGTCGGATCCTAACTTGGGACAACCTTCTGAAAATAGGTTTTATAGGCCCCTCTTGATGTTTGAACTATCTCAAGCATGGAGAATCCATAAATCATCTTCTAGACACGTGCTCCCTTGCCAATAACCTATGGGACAAAATATCTATCCACTACCGAAGTACTAACATAATTAAAGGGGACATCATCAGTACCATCCACCTCTGGTAGAAAGGTCCCTTCAGTAGAAAGCTCCTCAATTTTCTCTGGATGCTCCTAACAAGGCTCCTCCTTTGGACAATATGAAAAGAAAGGAACATGCACATATTCAAAGACCAATATACTCCGCAAGAGATCATCTAGACCAATCTGTGCAACAAACTAAAGGAGACCCTCACCCTGGACCATTGGCACGACTCAGATTTCCCCTCCCACCCCCGATAGAATATCATATGGGCCAATTGGAACCTGTCTGTCCCTTGTCATTATATGGATAATCTCCCTCCCTCTCGTCCCCTTGACTCACCCAGCACCTGGAGCCCCCCTTCTCAAGGCTTATTCAAGCTGAACTTCGATGGCACCTCCAAGGGCAGTCTAGGTGAGGCCATATTTGGTGGAATATTCAGAAACTCAGAAGGGAAGCCCCTCCTCATCTTCTTTGGCTCTATTGGGTAGGACACCAATAACTCTGCTGAACTGGAAGGGCTCATGCAAGGTCTTCATCTAGCTCAGGATCAGAACTTCTTCCCCTTAGAAGTTGAAGGCAACTCCCAAGTCATCATTAACTCTACTCATCACCTTCTCATTGGAATCTCTGCCTCAAAAATTTCCAAAATTTGGAGATTAACTGCACGTTTTGAGCACATTGAGCGATGGTTGTAGCTCCATAAGGCCATCACTTTCAAACATGTTCGTCAATCAACCAACAAGGTAGCAGATCTCATGGAAAATAAAGGGGTGGACCACAATTCTCCCCTCTTCTCAGGTTGCCTCTCTAACATTGATGATGAATCCATCCTCTCAGCATGCACCCAGTCGGTGCTCAAAGACGCTCAACTCCCAGATGCGGGTGTTTAATCGAGGCCATGAAAGTCACTTGGATCCTCCTCTGCGAGGCAGCTGTCACAGCCACATGCCTGCGCATGGCTCACACAGGGCAGCCTTTAAAGTAGCTAATTACCATCCAGGTGCCATCACTCTCTCTATTTTCACCTACTTTGAGCTCATTTACAATTTTCCTTGCGGTCGATCTCTAAATTATTTCATGGGAAATGGAGTTGCTCCTCCCTCATTCTTCTCCCTCCATCTCTCAGTTCATCTGACCGACCTCACCATTGTGAATTCGTCCCTACATTCTCTCTCTGCTCACCCACTCAAGGCCTCTTGCCATACCTCTATCTGTAACTCTACCTGCACTCCCTCTCCTTTTGAGAACTCTGTCGCCTCAATGCCGCGACGCCATCGTATGAAATTCCACCGAGGCAGAGGCCGAAGCCAGCGCTCCCGTCCGTCACTTCCCTTCCGTGAGGATTTCCCAGTTGAGCTAACTCTCAATGTGAATTCATCAGAGGCGCCTAACCAACAAAGAATTTCGACCCTCATTTCTCTGCGCATACCTCAAGCCCCTTCCAGCTCCTCTGGTTCAGTGTCACGAAAAATAATGCGCAAATCCACTATGATTCCTTCCATCCTCTAGTATCCGAGGAAATCTGTGGCTTTTCCCACAAAATCCACGGCTAATTCCTCAGGTAGCGATAGTGGCAACAGTTTAGCAGAGGAAGACAATGCAACAGACTTGGTTTCACGCTCTGCCTCCACACCAGAACCGACTCCCCAACTGTCCAAGCAGGAAGATGACTTCTCAGACTATGGTTGTTTCATTGTGGAAGAGCCACCTCCTGAAGATATTCAAAATGACAAGCCACATAAGGACTAGCGCCATGGTGCCTCTCTCTTTTGTCAGTCACAACTCAATTGTTGTTTTTTTTCCTACTTATTCTTTGCACATTATGTTTAGATTTTGGGTACTTATGTTATGTGTTGGTTTCTTCATCTAGGGTAGAACCCCTCCGACTACTTGTTTTAATTTTTGGGCTGGTTTCCCCAATAGGGGCAGTCCCTTTTTTGATTTTTTGAACATCTTTCTCGCCGGAATTGGCTAGCACAACAATTCTGGTGGGAATGTTTTGAAATGTAATGTTGTACCTTTTTGTACCATATAATAGAAATTAGATATATTTAGAAAAAAAATGCTCTGTTGTTTTATGAGGAAATGAGCAACAATGGTCAAATTATTTTGCTTCATGGTGTTTATCGTTTATGTTGAGATTTCAAAGTAATGATACCATTTGTTACGTGAAAATTGTATCTTATTCTATCATGCATTTTTTATTTTTGTTCTGATACATATTTGGCTTCTAATGTACTTTTATATTCAATGTGGATTGAAAACATAATTTTTGGGTTTTGTTTTGTAGAATCCAGGTTCACTGTTATTAATATTAGTTTTTATAAATGAATTAAATGAGTTTTATGATCAGATCTATCATTAGTTGATATGTTATGTATTTAAAGTTAGATATATAGTAAAATTAGTTGTTATTATACATTCACTACCTCACATTTAGCCCAATTTTTTTTTTTTTTTTTTAAATAAATATAAATAGGCAAGGTTTATGTTTGAGTTTTTTTTTTTCTTCTTCCCTACATCAATTTTGTTTTAAATTTGAAAATTATTTATTTAAATCACAATCTTAGACAATGGATTCTAAGATATTAAGTTTATTTAGATACTCAAAAATATTATATATATATATATAATCTTGTCAAAAAATATACAACCAAAAGTTATAAATGTATATAAAATAATTAAACTCTTTTATATTTTTTAGCTATTTTATAAATTTATATTTAGACTGCAACTTTGCAATATATTTAACTTTTGGTTTATAGTACATTTTATATGAAGATATTTTTCACTTTGTTTCCTTTTTTTTTCTATTTTTTTTAGTCCTGATTATTTTAAATTGTGCCAAGCCACTGAGTTGTTAAGTTTTATTGGGTTTTCTTAAAATTGTGGATGGTTGCAAAATGAATTAAAGTTTCAATTATTTTGACTAAGCTTTATTAAAAAAAAGAGACTTAGTTTAAAATGATGTGAATGTGAATTTAAATTTTATTTGAATTTGAATTTAATTTTATTCATATATTTTGTAAATTAATTATTTGAAATATCAAATAATTAATTACATTAAAATTAGTTATATTTATAATAATTTTCTCATATATATATATATGAACAATTTTCATTTAAAAAAAAACATATATTTAAATTTCAATAACGTTGTATTTTTTTAATTGTTTACATAATGCTAAAAAACTTTATTATCAAGATTTATTGTTTTTATATATAAATAAAAAATGTATTCAATAATTATCTAAAGTTGTTTTATACTTGCTTATTTTAAATTTCATGGATGTTAAAATTTCTTAAGCAACTAGTATTCTTCGACATCATTGTGATGTAGTGTCATTTATATTGAATTTAAAGGGAAAAATATAAATAAACATGAAAATTACAATAATATTATAGTTAAAAAATACATTTTCATATATATATATATAGAGAGAGAGAGAGAGTAACATTATTATTATTTAATAGTATATATAGTTAGAAACATTTTATTATTTTTTATTGGTGTTTTTTTTGTAAATCATGATGCATTGTTTGATTTTTAATGAATAGATGCTATAGGAAAAAAAATATAATTGATTTGAGCAATAGAAATATAAAGTGATGGATACAAATTGCTAATATAAATTATTCTATCTAGGTGTTTTAAATAAATAGATCATGCACTAGTTTACCACCTCCGTAATATTCATAATGGGCCTTTGAAATATATATTTTTAGGATTTGATAAAGTGATTGCTATATTAGATGAGAAATATTTGATTCTGTGTGTACTTTTTATTTTATAGATATAGGATCGTAATGGTTAAGATGTTGTAGACATTTGTGCAAGTTTGAATTTGCTCTGAATTTTAAAGTGGTAAATACTTTTATCTAGGGAATCCAGAACTTGACAATTTTTTTCAGAAATTTTAAATGAACTTTATTCTTTTCCATTAATTTGGGGTTAAATTACATGTTATTTATGTTTAGGTGGCAAGCTAAACTATTTTTATTTTTTTTTGAATTATGTAATAATATTAATGTTTTTATGTAGCAGTTATGTGCATTTTTTTCTTTTTCTTTTAGAATAAGTGAAAAGTAATAAAAGACAAATGGGAACTAGAAGGAATTCAAGAACCTTACAACTTTTGTTATTTCCAATTGTGGTGTTTAATAACATTTAATGTATAAATACTTAAAGACAATTATAAGGTTTTTCAAATACTTTTAGATACTTAGATCTGACTTTTTTGTCAACTGATGTTTGGTATGATTCAAAGTACATTGTCTAATATGTTTACGTTGAACATCTTCGATTAACAAAATTAGTTTTTAGAACAATTTTAAATGGTATTATTTATTGTAGTTGATACTAAAAATCATTTAAAGAGTAGTGTTATTTAGATTTTTAAATCATTATTTGACTTGATGATGTACTGGATTCAGGTAATGTTTGTTAGTTTGGGTGGAATATGTTAAAAAATAGTTTTGTGGAGTTGTGAGTGATTTTGAGTCATGGAATGTTTAGTTGTGCAATTGTCAAAGTTGTTGCAACGAATTATAAAAGAGGAGGAAACTGATAATCACAAATTTTATTATGCAAATAAAACGTAGAAGAGGAAAATCAATGAGTGGTTTAGATGCAATTTCCATGGCAGGTGGATTAGTCACAGTTTTAATGGTGCAAATGCTTATGCTGTTGTAAGCAATATCTTTGTTCAAATACAAATAACAATGAATGAATTTCAAATACCAAGATGCAAGAATTTTTTTTTTGTGATTTAAATGATAAATTTTTTGATTCACTGTGTCTCATGTGAGAAAGAATTTTGAGAGATTGTAATCCTAAAATCAACAAATATTACAATTACCTCTAAATCTCATAGCCATTTCTGCTATGTGTGTCTACTTGGAATCTTTATTCCAAGATGAGTGACTATATAAGCTTAAATTATTGCATTTCTAGATAATTTTGGTGCAATCTGTTTTGTTCAAATTGAGACATTTACTAAAGTGCATATGCAATTTAATGTAGTTATAGAACTATGAGTGATATTGAGTGATGGTTTTTATTTGCAATTTCTGTAGCCATGTGTGGCTAGAATGTTATTTGTTTTATATGGAATAGTAGATATTGCTTTCAATAACTACTAAGCAATATGATACAAAGTGACATTTTCCACATTGATTTTCAATTTAATGTTGTTATAGTACTATGATCACAATTGGGAAATGGTTTTTTATTTGCGCTTGTTTTCAGCCATTTGTCAATAGAATGTTGTATGTTACTTATGGCATAGTAGGTAATGATTTCAATGACTATCAAACAATATAATCCAAAATCACATCATCCATTTTTTGTCATTGTTATTTGCAATATATATTTATTAGCATTGAATTCAATGTTAGTTTGTCTTTGTACACAAGTGTTGTGTGCCTTGCATAAATTCATTGCTACAGTGCTATAGATACTATTGTATGTTGATTTTTGTAGCATCAAAAAGTGATATAAGTCTCAAATTTGGTGAGGAGGCTTGGACACCATCATTCCAAAGAAACTAGAAACCATTTGTGGAAATTTTACTCGGTTCATGTTTTATTAAAATAATTAATTATTTTAATGGGGACCTTAAGTATAAACTTGGGAAATTAAACAATTAATGGGTATCAATGAAGCAGAGTGTGAATCTTCTAGAGAACTTTTATCAAGTCAAGATTTAATATTATCCATTGGTTAGACTTCTAATATGTGCGGTTGATTTGTCATGAGAAGATTATAAAAGAATGCTTGAGGGTCATTTGGAAAGTAAACTGGGAAAACACTCAGTAACTTGAGGGAAGTCGATTCTTAGAGCATAGAATTCGATTTCAGAGGGAGAGTTGTAGGGTGGTGGAAGCGAAGGGCTTCATTAGAAATCATAACTCAAGGAAGAAGGAAGCAGAAGAATAGAGAGACAACATAGAGGGACAACACAGAGGGACAACACATCAGTGATGCAGTCTCTATGCAGAGAAGGACACGTAGGTGACACAGAGAGGGATAGGGTGCCTATCGGGTGCCATAAGTTCTCCAGAGATAAGAAGAAAAAATATCTCAGGTTTCTTTCTGCAGTTTCTCAGTTATCCTGCCAGTCATTCCTTGCAAATAAATTGTTGCTAAAGATTAATATATAAACCTTCATCTTCTGCACCAGCTTTCCCACATTAGGTTCTGTCGTGGACAATTGTCCAAAAATAAATGTGTTGATGTGATTTATTCTTGTGCTTGTATTCTATTGTTCTTTTCTTTATATGTATACATATGATAGTTGCAGTAGAATTTATTTCTAAATTTTCTAAAGGGTTTTCATAAATAAATTATTGAGAAAATAAGTAATAAATCAGTAACTGCAGTAGAATTTCAGAGTTGAAATTTTCACATGGTATCAGAGAAAATATTAGGGAACATGATTGGAGATTCGACAATGGAACAGAGTCTAGATTCTGCTATAGCAGCAACTCGAAAGGGCTCACATAGTTCTCTAGAGAAAATGGAAATCATGGAAGAAAGGGTGGATCATGACATATATGTATTGGCTTCTGGATTGGAAGAAGAATTCACTTGCGTATCAAGCTCTACATCGTCATAGGTTTGGTATATTTATAGTGGAACTTGTGCACATATTACGGGGATACAAGAATGTTACTTGAGCTCTCAAGAAGAACAAATGAACTTCAGGATCACCATGAGAAATGAGGTGAAATGTAACCCTATTGGAAGAGGTGCCATGGTTTCTCAAACTAAAGCTGGGAATAAGCTTCAAGCTACTAATGTGTTGCATGTGCCTGGGTTTGGGATGAACTTACTATATGTGCCTCAGTTGTAGAACAAGGGCTATGATGTATACTTCATTGACAAATGAGTATATGTCAAACAACCGAGTTGGAAGAAGAAGGCACAAATTGAAGTCAGGAGCAACAAACTGTATAATTTGTAGCTCAAATGTCGAATGACACTAATAGGAAGCACTAGTGAGAAGGATTTGAATGAGCTATGGCATAGAAGGGAATGGAGCACTTACACCATGGGGCTCTAATAATTCTCAAGGAGACCATCACAGGAGTTCCATAACTGAGTACCAAGCAAGATCATGTATGCAGATGATGCGTACTAGGTAAGTACGCCAAGGAAGCTCACTCCAGGAGCATCAATAGGGCTAAGAGTGTGTTGGGATTAATAAACTTGGACATCTACGGACCTATGCCCCACAAATATCTTAGTGGTGCCGAGTACTTCCTCACCTTCATTGATGACCATTCCAAGAAAACTTAGATCTACTTTCTAAAGACCAAGGATGAGGCCTTTGATCGATTCAAAAATTTTAATGCTTTAGTTGAGAATTGACAGGAAATGATATAAAAATATTTTGGTCAGATAATGGTGGAGAATATATTGATAAAAACTTCACTGAGTTTTGTGCAAGAGAATGCATCAAAAGGGAATGGACCGCTCCATATAATCTAGAGTAGAATGGAGTAGTAGAAAGGAACAATAGAACTATTGTTGAAGCATTGAGGGTAATTTTGTATGATCAAGATATGCCCAAATTCCTGTGGGAAGAGGCATGCAGTATAACTGTGTATGTTCATAATAATATTCCTCACAAGGTACTAATTAAGATTACACCAAAGAGTGTCGTCAATGGCTGGAAGCCAGAGGTATGCCATTTCAAGATATTTGGTAGTTTGGAATACTGCCATGTTCCAAAAGAATAGAGGAAGAAATTGGACCATAATGCAGAAAAGAGAAATCTGGTTAGATATAGCAGGAATGTTAAGGCATATAGAATCTACATTCCTGTAAATAAGAAAGTTGTAGTATGGCAGTATGTAAAGTTCATGGAGGAAAAAGCTTTCAGGAAATCCCAGGAGATACCTTCCAAAACATAGTCAGAGGATGATCCACTGGTACAGTCTCTTTGACTAGTTTAAACTAGCACCAGTGCTTCTCTAGGACATAATGACCCAAGAGTTTTATCTTAGGAATATTCGCAAGAGGAGGAGTAGTAAGATACACCCTCTACCAGTGGTAGGATGAGCTGGGAACTATGACATATTCCAAGGGAGGCAGAAGATTTTTTCAGAGCTCCTAGAAATGAGAAAAGGTAGCGCAAATAACTTGACAAGTACCAAGCCTTGGTGGCTCTGCTTGGGGAACCCTCTAATTTCTAGGAGGCAACTCAACATCAAGTATGGGTAGATGCAATGGTGGAATTATACAACTCAATAATGACTAATGACATCTGGGAAGTGGTTCCTAGGCCTCAGGATAGATCAATTGTAATTTCAAGATGGATCTACAAGATCAAATATGATGCAGATGGTAGCAAAGAGAAACAAAAAGCCAATTTTGTGGCTAAGGGTTATTCTCAGAAGGAAGAGATAGACTATGAAGAAACCTTCGCCCCATTAGCCAGATACACTTCTATCAAATCTGCGATATCCCTTTCAGAGATTCACCAGATGGATGTCAAGACTGCATTCTTGAATGGGGTGATAGAAGAAGAAGTATATATTGAACAAAAAGAGGGCTTTGCAATGCATGAAGAAAAGACTCATGTATGTAGGATTAAGAAAGCCTTGTATGGACTTAAAAAAGTGCCTAGATCTTGGTATGGTCAGATTGATGGGTACTTGCAGAAGATGGGATTTGTCAAAAGTGACGCGGATCCTAATCTCCACTATATAACAGTAGGAAGTGAGCCTCTAATACTGGTGTTTTATGTGGATGAAATATTCATGACAGGCTCATCTAGGCTCATCAAAGATTTCAAGGAGAATCTAGCTGCATAATTCAACATGAAGGATATGGTATTGATGCATTATTTTCTAGGGTTGGAAGTTTAACATCAGAAGGGTGAAATATACCTTGGTCAAGGAAGATATGCTACAAAAATTCTGAAGAGTTTCAAGATGCAGGATTACAGACTCATGGATACTCTAATGATTACCAATTGGAAGAATATTGATGTATTCAAAGATGCTAAGGATGATCCTACCATGTATAGACAACCCATAGGGTCCCTAATGTATCTATTCGACAGAAGGCCATACATCTGTTACATTGTCAATACCCTGAGTCAATTCATGGTGGAACCAAGGAGGGCACATTTGGCAGCGGTGAAGCATGCTCTCATATACATATGAGGAACAATCAAGAATGAATTATGATACACTTGAGGCAATGACATCAGACTGAGCGGGTTCACTGATGGAAATTGGGCTGGAATTTTAGTAGATTGGAAAAGTACCAGTGGGTACTATTTCAACATTGGATCAAGAATGACTTCATGGTGCAGTAGGAAACAAAAGTTCGTAGCTTTGAGTTCAACTTAGGCAGAATATATGGCAGCATGTACAACTTCGCGTGAAGCCATCTGGCTTATGAAGCTACTTGTGAATCTACTCAAGGAGAATATGGAAGCGACCAACATTTAATGTGATAATCAAAGTTGCATTAAGCTCTCTGAAAATCATGTGTTTCATGATCAATCAAAGCACATTGACATCAGGTGCCATTTTATCAGAGTTTGTGTTCAATAGGGAGCTGTACAGTTGTAGTACACTCTGACAGGAGAACAGGTAAAAGATATCCTTATTAAGGCTCTGGGAAGAACAAGGCTTGTTTATTTCAGATAGAATATGGGGATGATCAAGAATCCGTTTCAGTAGTAGAAATGGACACGTGCAGAAATTGAGAGGGAACTGTAGTACATATGATGCAGTGACAGTGAAAATGTTATTGAAAATAGTACAGAAGGAAACAATGTAGTAGATGAGGGGCAAAAACTGAGCATCAACAACGCAAAGTATGCTTCAAAGTTGGGTGTTGGAAATGTTGTCATTGATGGCAAAGGAAGTAGTAGATGTAGAGACAGGAATAGTTACAAGGAGACAAAGACAGACAATGAAGGTAGCAAAGAAGCAAACAGAGGAAGCAGAGGCAGAGGCAGAGCGACAGAAGCAACAGAGACAGAGGCAAAGGCATAGCCGTCATAATTCTGAGAATCGCCCAACCTGGAGGACAGATATATAATATTCCGAGAATCATTACCCGATGGGCGTTACATATTTATACAAACATTATTCCGGGAATCGCCTAACCTGCTGGAGGATACATATATACATATCCATCACAATACATTTAAATGCCGCGCATTTCATATTTTGCAATGGTCCAAGGCATATACATTAATATATATATTTAAGTGGAGCGCGTTATGATCAATGGAAAGGAAGTAATATGAAGTGGGACCCTTAGCCAATCGCATCGGAGAAAAGGTTGGCAGTGGAACATAGTAGACAAGAGCTCCGATTGAGTTCCGGACCTAATAGGGCAAATAAAAAGTGGCTTGATAAGTTTGAAATCCGGCTCAATCGCATCAGAAAGAAACAAACCATCGCAACACATATCAAAAGACTTGCGATTGCGATTAAGAGTTCGGACCTGATAGGGCATATAAACAGTAGCTTGATAAGTTTGAAATCCAGCTTAATCGCATCGGAAAGAAACAAACCATTGCAACACATATCAAAAGAGTTGTGATTGTGATTGGAAGTTCCGGACCCGATGGATGTATGAATTATAATTCAAATGTGTTTGAAGTCCTTTCCCAATCGCATCGGCAAAATACAATGAACAGTGGCCAATCGCATCGGAGAATATAAGAGTTGTGATTGTGATTGGAAGCCCAGACCCGATGGGCGTATAAACGATGGTTAATATATATTTGAATTCCGGTCTAATCGCATCGGAGAATATAAGAGTTGCGATTGCGATTGGAAGCCCAGACCTGATGGGCGTATAAACGATGGATGATATATATTTGAAGTCCAGCATGATCGCATCGGAACAACCCAATCGCAATCGGAGAAATCGAAAGAAGGTATAAGTGACTCAATCGCATCGGAGTATTTGAAGTTGCGATTGCGATCAATCGCAATCGGAGCAGGAGCGATCAATTGCAATCGAAGGAGACTCATTGCATCGGGAAGCGTGTCAAGTGGGCCCAAAAGGAGTTCTTATATGTTTAAAAAATCTTCATTATATTACGCTGAGAATTGATTTAAAAAGGAAGTTTGTATGTATGCCGAGAGTTGAAATTACTTATATGTATATATGAAAGGGCGCTGTTATATATATATATATATAACATTGTTGCGGTGGTATTAAATATGTGCCGCGTGGTCCGTGGGGTGTATATATATGCCTCAGCTTAACGGGAGGGCGATTATTAATATACAACGATTGTGATATATGTCTGTTCCGCTTGCGCAACTTCCACATCAACAAGACACTTATTGTATGAAAGACGTTGGGATATGCCCAGATTTAAAAGGCAGCAGTTACACCTCAGCAGAGGATAGAAAAGCAAACAGAGCTGAAAAGAGATAAAGCACAGTCAAAGAAAAGACAAATGCGCAGCGATCCAAAAGGCTGTATGAGTGAGCTGGAGCTCTCATTGTAATTAAATGTAAATATTTTTAATTGATTTATATTGTTGTGATGCATTGGAAAGTCTCTAGAGGAAAAACAAAGATCCCACTGTAATATTAAAATAAGCACCTACAGTTACATTTTTTTGAGTGAGCTGGAAAAGAAATGAAAAGGAAGAAAGCGAAGAGATATGGCTGTCCATTCCAAATTCCTTGAGGAATGCTAACAGCCACAAGAAAATTCTTATAAATAATATCATCTAGATATGCAAGGAGAGGTGAGAGAGAGTAAATATAGAGAATGCAAAGTATAGAAGAGTGAGGCAGAGAAGATTAAGAAAAGAAAAGCAAAAAGAGATGCTACAGAATAGAGCTGATATCTGAGGTAAATCAGCAAACATTCTTTTGAAAGAGTAAGGAAGTTGGAGCTTCTCTATCAAGTTGTAGCTTGATAGATGTCAGTTGTAGCTGACTGAGGTTGGAGCCTCCTGTAGGTTGGTGCCTGCAGAAAATCGAAGGGAGTTGGTGCTTCCTTGCAAGTTGTAGCTTGCAGAATTGAGGATAGAGCCTCCTGTAGGTTGGTGCCTACAGAAAACAGTGGTGAGAGGGAGTTGGAGCTTGCCTTTGCATCACAATAATAATAAGATGTGGTTTTCTCCCTTTATGGGTTTCCACTTACATCTGCTGTCTCTATGTGTGTTTCTTATGTGTTGATGTAATTCTTTCAATCTGCTTAAATGTTTGTTGCTCTCAACATAAGTATGGTGTCACATTAATTTAATATTGGCTGCAACATTTTAAGACTGTTCACATATTAAGCTGTAAATAAGTTTGGTGAAAATTTTAAAAGGCTTAAATATTTATTAAACTGATTCACCCCCCCCCCTCTCAGTTTAATTAAAGATTCAACAACTGGTATCAGAGAAGGGTTCCTTTGTACCAGTCTAGCAGCTGAAAGGAGATCCTAGGTTCCCAAGATGGCTAGTAAAGAAGGATGCTCAACCAATAAAGCCCCTTTCTTCACTGGTGAAAATTATGCTTTCTGGAAAATCAGAATTAGGACATACATAATGTCTCTAGGAATAGAAGTCTGGGCTGTTGTGGAATTAGAATATGCCCCGAAGGCAACTGACACAGAAAAAGACTCAAAACAAGATTTTGTGGCTAATTCAAAAGCCATGAATTCCATCCTGAATGGATTATGTGAATCAGAGTTTATTAAAGTAATGCATAAAGACACTGCCAAAAAAATATGGGATACTCTTGAGAACATACATGAGGGAGACCAGAAAGTAAAAACTGCCAAACTTCAAGTATATAGAGCCCAGTTTGAAAACTTAAAAATGAATGATGATGAAGACATTGCCAGTTTCTTCCTAAAAGCTGCATAAATTATTAACAATATGAAAGCTCTTGGAGAAAAAATGCCAGAAAGTATAATTGTGCAAAAGATTCTAAGATCTCTTCCATCCAGGTTTAATCCAAAGTTGTCTGCAATAGAAGAAACAGCTGATTGGGAGACCTTGACCATGAACCAGCTACTTGGAAATATAACAGCTTATGAAATGAGGCTCCCACAAAAGAAGCCAAGTACGAGGGAAGAAGCCTTTAAAACAGAAAAGAAGAAAGAAGAAGAGGGAGACATATGCTCTTGCTCAGATGAAGAAGAGGCAAATTTTGTCAAGAAATTGGATAGAGGCTCAGGTAAATACAAAGGTAAACTCCCCTTCAAATTATTTAACTATGGAAGAGTGGGACACTATGCTGCTAAGTGTCCTCACAAGAAAGAAAGGAATCAGGCTCAAGAATCAGAGAAAAACACATCAAAGAACTGGCAAAAAGGAAATAAATTCAGCAGAAAATCCTTCTATGCTCAACAAGATAGTAGTACATCGGAAGACTCCGATGAATCCTCCGAAGAAGAGGGAACATCTGAATTTTTACTGATGGCCATAGAAGATCTTGAAGGACTCTTACTAGAAGATGAAGAAGAAGAAGGGGAATTTGACCTTGAGAGGGAGCTAAGAAGTGCTCTGGAGGAGATTGACAGACTCAAACTAAAATGTAGAAAACAAAAGGAGATTCTCCTCAAATGTGTGAAAGAAGAACAAAATTCAGAAGTCCTCATGCAGCTGAAAGTAAAGCTTGAAGAAGCTAAGAAAATGGAAGATATGTTACTTCAGTAAATCAAGGATAAAACTCGAGAACAAGAGAAGCTGGAAGAAGAAGTAGTATGTCTCAGGAAGAAATTAGAAAATTCTCAAAGGAAAGTGGTCATAAATTCCTCTCAAACAACAAGCTCTAGTAAGTTGAATGAAATTCTGGGTGCTCAAAGATCTCCCATGATAAAAACTGGAATAGGCTATGAAGGAGAATCAAGTAAAGGCAAAGAAAAGGTTGACAGAGAGATTATTTTTGTAAAAGCCAAGAAGAATGATGAAGCAGCTCAAGCAATTCCTACAAAAGAAGAAACCTGTAAGGAGAAAGACAGAGATCAGAAGAAACCTCTAGTAACAAAGAATGCAATAAATATTAAGACAACAGGAAAATAATCATATGCCTCTGAATATGTCAAATTCGGAAGTCACCAAAGGAGATTCTTCCCTCCTAGGAAGAATGCCACCTGTTATGTCTGCCACAAGCTGGGACACATTGCTGCATATTGCCATACAAGGAGGAGTAATTCAAACCAGCAAAAGATGCAAACATTGAAAAGACTGCCTCAAGCAAACAAATGGAAAAGACAACCTTACATCAGGTATGCAAATAGTTTCTATGGTTACTGTTTCTATTGTAAGGAATTTGGTCATAAAATTATTGAATGTAGAAATTTTGGACAAAGATTGATGTTCAACACCTCAAGAAGGTTCATGAATCAAAGAAATTCTATTCATACACACAATACTGCAAAAACTATGATCAAATGCTTTATATGCAATCAAGCTGGACATATTCCTTCCAAATGTCCTCTAAGAAAATGTAGTCCATCATCCCACAAAAGATACCAAACAAAAGGGTGCTTCTAGTGGATAAAGAAGGATAATAAATGTGACCTGGCCCTAACTGCTCAAGACCTGAAAAGCCAGTGGTACCTGGACAGTGGCTGCTCAAAACATATGACTGGAGACAAAAGCAAGTTTATAACTCTTGATGAAAAGAAATCTGGAAATGTTACTTTTGGCAATGATAAATCAGGTAAGATCAAGGGAAAAGGCTCAGTCAGCATAGACAATGGTAGAGGAAAGGCCCAAGATGTACTATTTGTAGATGGGCTGAAAGAAAATTTACTGAGTGTCAGTCAAATGTGTGACAAAGGTTGTGAAGTTATTTTTAGAGCTCAAGATTGTGAAGTCAGATCAAGCACAACAGGAAAGACTCTGCTCAAAGGTGTTCGAACAGAGAGTAATGTGTACATAGTGAAAGAGGAGGAAGAAGCCTGCCATCTTAGCAAACTTGAGGAGTCATGGTTATGGCATAAGAGATTGGGACATCTCAGCTTCGACCATATCATCAGACTGAGTAAGAAGAAAGCTGTCAGAGATATGCTGAAATAAAAAGGCCTTCAAATACCATATGCAAATCTTGTCAATTGGGGAAACAGACTCGCACATCCTTTAAATCTAAAGATGAGTTATCAACAAGAAGACCACTCCAACTTGTGCACATGGATCTGTGTGGACCTGCAAGAACTAAAACACCAAGTGGAAAATTCTACTTCATGTTGATAATAGATGATTTCTCCAGAATGACATGGGTTGCTTTTCTCAAGAATAAATCGGAAGCTCTGGAAAAATTCAAAATATTTAAAGCATTAGCAGAAAATCAGACAGGATGCAAGCTGAAATGCATCAGATCAGACAGAGGAGGTGAATTCACTGATTATGAATTTGCAGACCTATGCAATGAACATGGCATAAAACAAAAATTTACTATTGCAGGGACACCTCAGCAGAATGGAGTAGTAGAGAGACAAAACAGATTTGTTCAACAAATTTCCAGAGCCATGATGCAAGAGAATAATATTGCTCAAACCTTCTGGGCAGAAGCAGTGCACACAACAGTACATATCCTTAATAAAGCTCACTTAAGGCCAAGCAGTGACAAGACTCCCTATGAACTGTGGCATGGAAAGCCAGCTTCAATCAAACATTTCAGAATCTTTGGAAGCAAATGTTACATAAAGAATAATGATGAAAATCTTGGAAAATTTGATGCAAGAGCAGATGAAGGGATCTTTCTAGGCTATTCTTCCAAAAGTAAAGGGTACAGGTGCTACAACAACACTCTTCGGAAAATAGTAGTGAGATTTGATGAATAACTTCCAAAAAATACACAAAATACAAATTGTTGTAGTCCATCAGACAACCATGAAGAAGAAATCCAAAATGATGATGAAACAAGCAAGACAACAGAAGATACAGAGCTGAGTTCTAAATCTCCCTCAAGATATACTCAGAAGAACCATCCTGAAGATCAGATCATTGGAGACAAGAGAGTAGGGGTCCAAACAAGAAGGCAGCTAACAGAACAAACTGAAGAGGTATACATAGCCATGTTGTCACAAATAGAGCCAAAGAAATTCGAAGAAGCCAGCAAGGACAAGTCTTGGGTAAAGGCAATGAATGAAGAATTGGACCAAATTGAGAAGAACAATACCTGGGAACTAGTTCCTAGACCAATTGAGAAAAATATCATTGGCTCAAAATGGGTATTCAAAAATAAAATGAATGAGGAAGGACAGGTAATCAGGAATAAAGCCAGACTTGTCTGCAAAGGATACTCACAAATTGAAGGACTTGATTACGATGAAACATTTTCCCCTGTAGCCAGAATGGAAGCTATCATAATGTTCCTAGCATTTGCATGCTATCAAAACTTCAAAGTATATCAAATGGATGTAAAATCTGCATTTCTGAATGGAGACTTAGAAGAAGAAGTCTACATGGAACAACCAGAAGGCTTCTCATTGACAGACAAAGAAGACTATGTGTGCAGACTGAAGAATGCCCTATATGGACTGAAATAGGCTCCTCGTGCTTGGTACTCAAGACTAGATAAATATTTTCAAAAACAAGGCTTTAAGAGAGGTGGAGTAGATAGCAATCTATACATAAAAGCCCATGAAAATGAACTCCTAATTGTTGTAGTATATGTTGATGACATCATGTTTGGAAGCAACAGAGATGAACTAGCAAAAGGGTTTGCTGATGAGATGAAAACTGAGTTTGAAATGTCTATGATTGGAGAGCTCAGTTTCTACTTGGGACTACAAATTCAGCAAAAGAACACAGGTACATTCATCTCACAAGAAAAATACTTAAAGGAAATGTTGAAAAGGTTCAAAATGGAGGACTACAAACCTGTGTCAACTCCCATGACCATAGGTTGCAAGCTGTGTGCTGATGATGGGTCTGCTGATATAGATAAAAAAACTCTACAGATCCATGATAGGAAGCCTAATGTATCTGACAGCATCAAGACCAGACATCATGCTAGCAGTAGGACTAGTGGAAAGATATCAAGCAGCACCTAAACAAAACCATCTTCTGGCAGTCAAAAGAATATTCAGATATCTAAAAGGAACAACAATGTATGGACTTTGGTATCCTAAAAGAAAAAAATTCACTTTATCAGCATACACAGATGCAGATTGAGCCAGCTGTGTGGATGACAGGAAGAGTACAAGTGGAGGTGATTTCTATCTAGGAGAAAGTCTAGTGGCATGGTTAAGCAAGAAACAAACATCCATCTCTCTGTCTACAGCTGAAGCAGAATATATAGCAGCAACATCATGTTGTACACAAGTCATGTGGATGAAGCAAACTCTTCAAGACATGAAGGTAAGCATTGATGAACCTATTTCAATCAATTGTGATAATACAAGTGCTATAAGTATATCTAAAAATCCTGTACTTCATTCAAAAACTAAACATATTCCAATCAAGTATCATTTCCTCCGAGAACAAGTGGCTCAGAAGATAGTAAAGCTGGAATATGTACCAACAAAAGAACAGACAGTAGATATATTTACCAAACCTCTTGCTAGAGAACCATTCCAATATTTGAGAGATAAACTAGGAGTAGTATCTGCAGATGCTACTCTCTGATATAAAGAGAAAAGCACAATTTCAGGGGGAGAACAAAAACGAAAATATCATTTCAGGGGGAGAAAAGCCAGCAAGGAAAGCATGAATCAGGTCCTCGGGATCAAAGGATTAAGGCAAAAGAACACCAAGTTATTATCCTAAAGTTATCTGCATTATTCAAGCATCAAAAGGTCAATTACAGAGCAAAAGGATCAATTCTGAAACATTATATTAAGAATCTGAAACATAAAAACGAGTAGTGATTATCATTTGAAGCCTCTCAGCATTTTAGTTGTTGAATCCAATCATACATCTCTGACTAGATAAAGCCGATCCAATGTATTCTATGAAGTATCATTATTCTCACTTTTAGCTCTGTACAAGTGAAAGAACTGTATCAATTTACAGTGTATATTCAAATTCGATAATCCTCAAAGAGTTCTCTCAACAAGTCTTATACATCACTATGGAGCAGCATGGTACAAAGTCAGCAGAAGAGGGTCTAAACATAACTCAGAGAGAGGAAATGCATAAAGAAACCCTTTGCCATTGATGTCAAAGGGGGAGGAAGAGCAAACAACAGGAGAAAGAGCAGGCAAACAGAGAAAATGTATTGCCATCAATGCCAAAGGGGGAGACTGTTGGAAATGTTGTCATTGATGGCAAAGGAGGTAGCAGATGCAGAGATAGGAACAGTTACAAGGAGACAAAGACAGACAATGAAGGAAGAAAAGAAGCAAACGGAGGAAGCAGAGGCAGAGGCAGAGCGACAGAAGCAGCAGAGACAGAGGCAGAGGCAGAGCCGTTATAATTCCGAGAATCGCCCAACCCGAAGGACAGATATATAATATTCTGAGAATCATTACGCGATGGGCGTTACATATTTATACAAAAATTATTTTGGGAATCGCCTAACCCGCTGGAGGATACATATATACATATCCATCACAATACATTTAAATGCCGCGCATTTCATATTTTGCAATGGTCCAAGGCATATAAATTAATATATATATTTTAGTGGAGTGCATTATGATCAATGGAAAGGAAGTAATATAAAGTGGGACCCTCACCCAATCGCATCGGAGAAAAGGTTGGCAGCGGAACATAGTGACAAGAGCTCCGATTGAGTTCCGGACCCGATAGGGCATATAAACAGTGGCTTGATAAGTTTTAAATCCGGCTTAATCGCATCGGAAAGAAACAAACCATCGCAACACATATCAAAAGACTTGCGATTGCGATTAAGAGTTCGGACCCGATAGGGCATATAAACAGTGGCTTGATAAGTTTGAAATCTGGCTTAATCGCACCGGAAAGAAACAAACCATCGCAACACATATTAAAAGACTTGCGATTGCAATTAAGAGTTCGGATCCGATGGGCGTATAAACGATGGTTAATATATATTTGAATTCTGGCCTAATCGCATCGGAGATTATAAGAGCATTGGAACATGCAACAAAGAGTTGCGATTGCAATTGGAAGTTCCGAACCCGATGGATGTATGAATTATAATTCAAATGTGTTTGAATTCCTTTCCCAATCGCATCAGCAAAATACAATGAACAGTGGCCAATCGCATCGGAGAATATAAGAGTTGCGATTGCGATTGGAAGCCCGGACCCGATGGGCGTATAAACGATGGATGATATATATTTGAAGTCCGGCATGATCGCATCGGAACAACCCAATCGCAATCGGAGAAATCGAAAGAAGGTATAAGTGACTCAATCGCATCGGAGTTAGAGTTGGCAAAGAAACATGCAAACGCAAGGTGCAATTGCGATCAATCGCAATCGGAGCAGGAGCGATCAATTGCAATCGGAGGAGACTCATTGCATCGGGAAGCGTGTCAAGTGGGCCCAAAAGGAGTTCTTATATGTTTAAAAAATCTTCATTATATTACGCTGAGAATTGATTTAAAAAGGAAGTTTGTATGTATGCCGAAAGTTGAAATTACTTATATGTATATATGAAAGGGCGCTGTTATATATATATATATATATATATATATAACATTTTTGCGGTGGTATTAAATATGTGCCACATCACGCGTGGTCCATGGGGTGTATGTATATGCCTCAGCTTAACGGGAGGGCGATTATTAATATACAACGATTGTGATATATGTCCGTTCCGCTTGCGGAACTTCCACATCAACAAGACACTTATTGTATGAAAGACGTTGGGATATGCCTAGATTTAAAAGGCAGTAGTTACACCTCAGAAGAGGACAGAAAAGCAAACAGAGCTGAAAAGAGATAAAGCACAGTCAAAGAAAAGACAAATGCGCAGCGATCCAAAAGGTTGTATGAGTGAGCTGGAGCTCTCATTGTAATTAAATGTAAATATTTTTAATTGATTTATATTGTTGTGATGCATTGGCAAATCTCTAGAGGAAAAACAAAGATCCCACTGTAATATTAAAATAAGCACCTACAGTTACATTTTTTTTTGTGAGCTGGAAAAAAAATGAAAAGGAAGAAAGCAAAGAGATATGGCTGTCCATTCCAAATTCCTTGAGGAATGTTAACAGCCATAAGAAAATTCTTATAAATAATATCATCTAGATATGCAAGGGGTGGTGAGAGAGAGTAAATACAGAGAATGCAGAGTATAGAAGAGTGAGGCAGATAAGATTAAGAAAAGAAGAGCAGAAAGAGATGCTACAGAACAGAGCTGATATCTGAGGTAAATCAGCAAACATTCTTTTGAAAGAGTAAGGAAGTTGGAGCTTCTCTATCAAGTTGTAGCTTGATAGATGTTAGTTGTAGCTGACTGAGGTTGGAGCCTTCTGTAGGTTGGTGCCTGCTTAGAATCGAAGGGAGTTGGTGCTTCCTTGCAAGTTGTAGCTTGCAGAATTGAGGATAGAGCCTCCTGTAGGTTGGTGCCTGTAGAAAACAATGGTGAGAGGGAGTTGGAGCTTTCCTTTGCATCACAACAATAATAAGATGTGGTTTTCTCCCTTTCTGGGTTTCCACTTACATCTGCTATCTCTGTGTGTGTTTCTTATGTGTTGATGTGATTCTTTCAATCTGCTTAATTAGTTGCTGCTCTCAACATAAGTGTAGTGTCACATTAATTTAATATTGGCTGCAACATTTTAAAGACTGTTTATAAATTAAGCTGTAAATAAATTTGGTGAAAATTTTGAAAAGCATATGTATGTATTAAACTGATTCACCCCCCCCCTCCTCAGTTTATTTAAATATTCAATAGGAGGAATTTTTTTTTTGAGTTTTTAAGTCAAATCGGGAAATTTTTTTGTGGCGCTGCGCCCCTAGAAACTGGTGCTGCGCATTTGGAAATTCCACATCATGTATTTTACATAGGCACTGCATGCCTGGGAGGTGGTGCTACATGCCTGGTAGAGCATTGTGCTCTTTCCCAACACCCACAAAAAGGTTTTCTTTGGCGTTGCGTGCTCAAGATTGAGCATTGCGCACCTGGGTCTAGCATTGCGTCCTCAGCTTAGGTGCTGCGCCCTTGGCCAGGAGGGCGTCCTACACCCTGAAAAGACTCAAACCACCTCAAAACCCTGTTCAAGTCTCCTCCAAGGTTTTCTGAGCACATAGAGAGGTAAGTGGATGCCCTAACTTCATCTCCAAGCATTTTGATGGTTTAATTGGAAGAAATTAAAACCCTAAGAGGCAACCCTAAGACCTAAGCTTGAAAATCATTGTTTTTCATTTCTTCACCTACCTATAGAGATTGTAAGTCAAGACAAGGGTGAATTAAGGTGCTTACATTGGTTTAGGGGTTTTAATTTATCCAAGCTGGTCATAACACTCATTTATTCACCCCCTCCACTTGCAAAAAACTGCGATTTCATCACCATCTTTTCATTCCATTTCCATTTACACTCCAAGGTTGGAAAAATAGTGTATAAGCATGTTAGAAGAGGGTTATCATTAAGTGGTTAGCTTATCCCTCATTCTCACATATTTATACCCTCACTCATTCATCTCATTTAAAAGCATATTGCATTTCCATTACCTTCCTTCGTATCAGTTTCACATCAAGTGATAGGGTTTTCAAAGGCAGAGTGGTCAAAATGTTAGAAAGAGAGGACAATGGTAGTGGAGGAGAGGGCCAAATTCCAAGGAGGCATGAGCACAAAGATGGAAAGATCAACATATTTGAACCCCTCAACACAATAGAGCTAATGGCATCTCCCTTAACTATTTCCTGCTTCCAACATGTAGGCTGCTATAAATTTTGTGAGAAGGTAAAACAGGTGCAAAACCACCCTAATCTAACTAGACTCTTTATCATTAAATTTCATGACAAACAAGTTAACCTTGCAAGGGTAACCTTTGAATTATCTACTGATGCTACTGCCAATGCCACAGACATACCTAGTGTAGGGGAGAAATGGTTCAAGCAAGAAAATCTTGACATGAGTACTTTGAACCCTACCTAAAGCCTAGATACAAAGACCACTGAAAATCAATATTTATTTCTCACATTTTCTAGATAGATATGCACCTATGATGAGGATCATTATGAATCATTTTACATGTGATGGAAGGTTCTCCTAGCTTTATTCCTATCACATTAGGCTGCTTATGCACTTTACTAGAGTGAGGATGCTAAATATGCCCTATTACCTCTACAGAAACATTGATAAAATGTCCTATATTGTACAAAAGAGAGACTATCCTCAGCAGATGCAAAGCCTCTTTCTCCACTCACTAATCAAGATGGTTGTTATGAATCAATTTCAGGAGAAGGGCATTCCATGGGAGACCTTCATTTCCAATGAGGTGTTCTCTAATCCACAAGCCCATCCTTAACAAGATATACCTTCATCTTCTTAGCCTCCCATTCCTCCTTCACCATCACACCCCACTACTCATGCTTCACCATCCACCCACATTCCCTCACCCCATGATGACTCATCCACCTCACCATCCATACACATTCCTTCACCTCAGAATAATCCTCCTTCATCACCCTTTCACAAATCCTCACCATCCTCTCATAGCACTAGTGCATCAAAGAGTGAGGAAGGTGACAATGAGAAATCAAATGTAAATGAGGGATAGGGAAATAATGAATCAAGGAATGAAGAAGAAGGAAATGAGGAGGCATATGCCAATGAGGAAGAAAACAAGGAAGAATCAAACAAAGAAAAATCAATCAGTGAGGTAGAAGTCAGTGAAAGAGAAAGCAACAAGGAAAAGAGAAATGATGACAATAAGGAGGATGTAAATGAGACAGAGAGTGATAAGGCAGAGAGCAACAATGATTATGGCAATAGGTCAGTAAGCTAAGATATCAGTAAGGCAAATGTAAATGAAGAAGAGATAAAAAATGATGATGTTGGCAGTAATAAGTCAGAGAGAAGCAATGATGATGGCAATAGGTCAGTAAGCCAAGATATCGGTAAGGTGAATGTAAATGAAGAAGAAATCAGTGATGATGTGGGCAGTGATGATGGCAATCATAAGAGCAGTGAGGGTAGTGAGGAAAATAATGATGAAACATATAGTAGTGAGGATGATTACAGTGGGTCAAAAAGCCATGATAGCAGTCATGATGGCAGCAATAGTGAAGGAACTGAAATGATCAAAATTGAACCTTTTTATTTGACCTACCAAAGGGGAAATAAGCATGTGTTTTCTGCCTTTAAGAGGCAAGGGTCCATGCCTTCTACATCGGCTAAGCAACTTGACAAAGGTAAAGAAAAAATCATTGATGAAGAGGAGGAAGATACGCATGAGACTGAATAATAATTTCAACTCATTCACCTTGAAAGTGATGATGATAATGAGAAAAGGATCTCAAACATGCTGCTCCAAAGCAAGGATGCCCAAATCAGAGACCTGCAAGACAATCTAGGTAGGGCCAATAATGTAATCAACTTATTTGAGGTTGAAAACAAGCAGCTAGAGGTAAAAAGGGCCATCTATGAGATAAAATCTATCAGAGCTCAGAAAGAGGCTAGAAGATCCAAGGTAAAGATAGATGAGGTCTTAGGCATTCATGATGACACTGAAGAAGAGGAAGAATAGCTTCCTAACAAGAGGCCAAGGACAATTGGCTTAAAGAAGGCCTTAGCCAAAGAGAGAGAGCAAGATATAACCTTGGCAGAGTGGCTCACTCCAATTGAGCTTCTTGCCATGGAAATTGATTATGATAGGGAATCTTGGTTGGAGATGGAAAATGTACACTTAGAGGATCAACTAGAGAAGACCAAGAGGGACCTAGACATTCAAAATAAGATGGAAAGGCATTATGCCTTAAGAAACAAGATTGCAAGGGCCAAGATCAAAAGAGCCCTTGAAAATATTCAATCCCTAAAGGAGGCTAAAGACAAAGAATAAATTGATGTCCTAGCTGATGCTTCCCTACAAGCATCCCAAACCTAATCCAAATTTTGGCACAATTTTGAAGATTTTGGAATTTTGACTGTTTTGAAGGGTTAAAGATGCAACGCCACTAGCGTTGCACTATTTTTTGGGGCACCCAATGGAGGAATGGCTTACATTTTCATGTTTATCTTGCCAAGGACATCACTCATATAAAATTTCAGTTCATTTGGAGCAAAAATGTTCCTCCAAAAGTTCCAAAAACACCCAAACAATTACCTTTCTGCCCTATTTTTTAGTGGTGGCGCTGCGCCCTGAGCAGTCTTGGGAGAATGAGTTTTTGAGAAGGAAAATTGATTCCAAATGGATAACTAAAGGTATATTGGGAAACTAGACAGGACAATCTTTCCAATGAGCTATCATGGATCTCATTTGGACACCTGGAAGGCCTCCAAATATTAGTTACAAAACAGGGAATTGTTGCCATTATTGGCACTGCGCCCTTAGCCTGGCATTGCGCCCTTGAACCTCAATGCCGCGCCCTTGCCAAAAAGTCAACAAAACACACTTGGAGATATTTTGGAAGTTATTGAGGAGCCTCAAAGTAATTTTTTTTCCAAAG